>JAXMNL010000485.1:2055-25959 GCA_035128595.1 Eptatretus atami | reverse complement strand
TAGTTCATAAAATACTGTGAACATGTGGGTGGCTGTTAGTGTTGTAGGTTCATGAAATATGTGTGCATGTTGGGTTGGCCTGTTGGGTGTTAAGGTTCATGATAATATGTGTGACATGTGGGATTGGTGGTGGTGTTTTAGGTTCATTAATATGTGTGTACATGGGTGGGATTGGCTGTTACTGTTTAGGTTGCATGAAATATGTGGTGCATGTGGGATTGGCTGTTGGTGTGAAGGTTCAGAAATGTGTGTACATGTGGGATTGGCTGTTTGGGTGGTTAAGGTTCCATTAAATATGTGGTGCATGTGGGATTGGGCTGTTTTGTTAAGGTCATGAAATATGTGTGCATGTGGATTCGCTGTTGGTGTTAAGGTCATGAAATGTGTGGTACATGTGGGATTGGCTGTGTGGTGTTAAGGTTCATTAAATATTGTGCAATGTGAGATTGGCTTGTTGGTGTTTAAGGTTCATTGAATATGTGTGCATGTGGGGATTCGCTGTTTAGTGTATAGGTTTCATGAATATGTGTGCATTGGGATATCGCTGTTAGTGTTTAGGTTCCCTGAAAGTATATGTGCTGTGGGAATTGGCTGTTAGTGTTTAGGTTCAGTGAAAATATGTTGCATGTGGGAATTGGCTTTGTGTTTAGGGTTAATGAAATATGTGGACATGGGGATTGGCTTTAGTGTTTATGTTCATGAAATATGTTGTGCATGGGTTGCTGATTGTGTTAAGGTTCGTGAAATATGTGTGTACATGGGTGGGATTGCTGTTTGGTGTTAAGGTTCCATATAAATATGTGTGCATGTGGATTCGCTGTACTGTTTTAGGTTCATGAAATATGTGTGCATGTGGGGATGGCTGTTTGGTGTTAAGGTTCAATTAAATCATGTGTGGTCATGTGGGGATGGCTGTTAGTGTTTAGGTTTCATCGAAAAATATGTGTGCATGTGGATTGGCTGTTGGTGTTAAGGTTCATTAATAATGTGTGCATGTTGGGATTGGCTGTCTAGTGTTTTAGTCATGAAATATGTGTGCTGTGGGATTGGCTGTTGGTGTTGAGGTTCATTAAATATGTGTGCATGTGGGATTGGCTGTTTTGGTGTTAATGTTTAATGATAACCGTGTATACAATGTGGGATTGGCTGTGAGAGTTAATGTTCATTAAATGTGTGTGCAATATGGGAATTGGCTGTTGGTGTTAAGGTTCATGAAATATGTTGTGCATGGTGGGATTGGCTGTTAGTGTTTAGGTTCATTAAAATATGGTGTGCCAGTGGGATTGGCGTTAGTGTTAGGTTCTGAAATATGTGTGCATGTGAGATTGCTGTTGTGTTAAGGTTCCATGAATATATGTGTACAGTGGGATTGGCTGTTAGTGTTAGGTTTCATGAAATAGTGTGCATGTGGGATTGGCTGTTTAGTGTTTTAGGTTCATGAAATATGTGTGCATGTGAGATTGGCCTGTTGTGTTAAGGTTCATGAAATATATGTGTACTGTGGGGATTGGCCTGTTAGTGGTTTAGGTTCATGAATATGTGTGCATGTGGGATCGGCTTGTTAGTGTTTAGGTTCATGAAATATGTTGCCCATGTGAAAAAGATTGGCTTGTTGGTGTTAAGGTTTCATAGAAAAATATGTGTGTACATGTGGGATTGCTTGTTGGTGTTAAGGTTTCATTAAATATGTGTGTACATGTGAGATTGGCCTGTTAGTGTTAGTTCAAGTGAAATATGTGTGCATGTGGGATTGGCTGTTGGGTGTTAAGGTTTCAGAATCTGTGTCATGTGGGATTGGCGTGTTGGTGTTAAGGTTCATTAAAATATGTGTGCATGTGGGATTGGCGTTGGTGTTAAGGTTCATGAAATATGTGTGCAGTGGATTGCTGTTGGTGTAAGGTCATGAAATGTGTGTACAATGTTGAGGATTGGCTGGTGGTGTTAAGGTTCATGATATGTGTGCGATGTGAAGATTGGCTCTTGGTGTTAAGGTTCAAATGAAATGTGTGTACATGTGGGATCGTGTTAGTGTTTAAGTTTCATAAAATATGTGTGGCATGTGGGCTTGGCTGTTAAATGTTTAGGTTCATGAAATCATGTTGTGCCATGTGGGATTGGCTGTTAGTGTTTAGGTTTCATGAATATGTGGACATTGTGGGATTGGCTTGTTAGTGGTTTAGGTTCATGAAATATGTGTGCATGTGGGATTGGCTGTTGGTGTAAGGTTTCATAGAAATATGGTGCGTACATGTGGGATTGGCTGTTTGTGTTAAGGTCATGAAATATGTGGTGCAAGTGGGATTGGCCTGTTGGTGTTAAAAGGGTTCATTAAATATGTGTGACTGTGGGATTGGCTTGTTAGTGTTTAGGTTCATCGAATATGTGGTGGCATGTGGGATTTGCTGTAGTGTTTAGGTTCATGAAAAATATGGTTGTGCTTGTGGAATGGCTGTTGGTGTTTAAGGTTCATTAAAATATGTGTGCATGTGGGGATTCGCTGTTACTGTTTTAGGTTCAATGAAATATTGTGTCATGTGGGTTGCTGTTTGGTGTTAAGGTTCATTAAATATGTGTGCATGTGGGATTGGCTGTTAGTGTTTAGGTTGCATGAAATATGTGTGCCATGTGGGGATTGGTGTTGGTGTTGAGGTTCATTTAAATATGTGTGCATGTGGGATGGGCTGTTGTGTTTAATGTTTATGATACTGTATACATGTGGGATGCTGTGAGAGTAATGTTCATTAATGTGTGTGCATATGGATTGGCTGTTTGGTGTTAAGGTTCAGGAAATATGTGTGCATGTGGGATTGGCTGTTAGTGTTTAGGTTCATGAAATATGTGTGCATTGTGGGATTGGCTTTAGTTGTTTAGGTTCTGAATATGTTGGCATGTGAGATTGGCCTGTTTGGTGTTAAGGTTCATGAAATATATGTGTACAAATGTGGGATTGGCTGGTTAGTGTTTAGGTTCATGAATATGTGTGCATGTGGGAATGGTGTTAGTGTTTAGGTTCATGAAAATATGTGTGAATGTGAGATTGCTGGGTGTTAAAGTTCATGAAAATATGTGTACATGTGGAATTGGCTGTAGTGTTTAGTTCAATGAAATATGTGTGCATGGTGGGAGTCGGCTGTGTAAGTGTTTAGGTTCATGAAATATGTGTGCATGTGAGATTGGCTGTTGGTGTTAAGTGTTCCATAGAAATATGTGTGACATGTGGGATTGGCTGTTGGTGTTAAGGTTCATTAATATGTGTGTTACATGTGAGAATTGGGCTGTTAGTGTTTAAGGTTCATGAAATATGTGTTGCAATGTGGATTGCTTGTTGGTGGTTAAGTTTCTGAAATCTGTGTACATGTGGGATTGGCTGTTGGTGTTAAGTCATTAATATGTGTGCATGTGGGATTGGCTTGTTTGTTAAAGGTTCATGAAATATGTGTGCATGTGGGATTTGCTGTTGGTGTTAAGGTTTCATGAAATGTGGTGTACATTGAGATTGGCTGGTGGTGGTTAAGGTTCATGAATATGTGTGCATGTGAGATGGCTCTGGTGTAAGGTTATGAAATGGTGTGTAATGTGGGATTCGCTGTTTAGTGTTAGGTCATGAAATATGTGTTGCATGTGGGATTGGCTGTTAATGTTTAGGTTCATAAATATGTGTGCATGTGGGATTGGCTGGTTTAAGTGGTTTAGTTCATGAAATATGTGGACATGTGGGATTGGCTGTAGTGTTTAGGTTTCAGTGAAAGATATGCTGCATGTGGATTGGCTGTTGGTGTTAAGGTTCATGAAATAATGTGCGTACTGTGGATTTGGCTGTTGTGGTTAAGGTTCATGAAATATGTGGGTGCATGTGGGATTGGCTGTTGGTGTTAAGGTTCATTGAATATCGTGCTCGTACATGTGGGATTGGCTGTTAGTGTTTAGGTTCATGAAATAAATGTGTCATGTGGGGATTTGCTGTTAGTGGTTTAGGTTTCATGAAATAATGTGTTCATGTGGGATTGGCCTGTTGGTGTTAAGGTTCATTAATATTCGTGCATGTGGCGCTTGGCCGTTGGTGTTAAGGTTCATGAGAATATGTGTGCATGTGGGATATCGCTGTTGGTGGCCAAGGTTCATTAAAATGATTGTGTTGCAGTGCGGATTGCTTGTTATGTTTAGGTTCAATGAAATTGTTGTGCATGTGGGATTGGCTGTTGGGTGTAGGTTCATTAAAATATGTGTGTATACATGTGGGATTGGCTGTTGGTGTTAAGGTTCATGAAATATGTGTTGCATGTGGGATGGCTGTTTGGTGTAAGGTTCATTAAATATGTGTGTACATGTGGGAATTGGCTGTTAGTGTTTGTTCATGAAATATTGTGTGCATGGGGATTGTGCTGTAGTGTTTAGGTTCATGAAATATGTTGTACAATCCTGGATTGGCTGATTTGTGTTAAGGATTCATTAAATATGTGTGCATGTGGGGATTGGGCTGTGTGGTGTTAAGGTTTCATGAAATATGTGTGCATGTGTGATTCGCTTTGGTGTTGAAGGTTCATGTAAATATCGAGTGCATTGTGGGATTTGGCTGTTATAGTGTTGGGTTCATGAAAGTATGTGTGCATGTGGGATTGGCTGTTGGGTGTTATGTTCATTAAATGTATGTGTGCATGTGGGATTGGCTGTTGGTGTTAAGGTTCCATGAAATAAATGTGTGCATGTGGATTCCGCTGTTGGTGTTAGGTTCATGAAATGTGTGTCATGTGGGATTGGCTGTTTGGGTGTTAAGGTCATTAAATAGTGTGCATGTGAGATTGGCTCTTGGTGTTAAGGTTCATGAATATGGTGCATGTGGGATTCGGCTGTTAGTTTAGGGTTCATGAATATGTGTGCAGTGGGATTCGCTGTTAAAGTGTTTAGGTTCATGAAATATGTGTGCAATGTGGGATTGGCTGTTAGTGTTTAGGTCATGAAATATGTGTGGCATGTGGGATTGGCTGTTAGTGTTAGGTTTCATGAAAATATGTGGAACATGTGGGAATTGGCTGTTAGTGGTTTAGGTTCATGAAATATGTGTGCATGTGCGATTGGCTGTTGGTGTTAAGGTTCATGAAATCTGTGGTACATGTGATTGGCTGTTGGTGTTAAGGTTCAATTAAATAATGTGTGCAAATGTGGGATTGGCTGTTGGTGTTGAGGTTCATTAAATATGTGTGCATGTGGGATTCGCTGTTAGTGTTTAGGTTCATGAAATATGTGTTGCATGTGGGATTGGCTGTTGGTGTAAGGTTCATGAAATATGTGTGCAATGTGGTTCGCTGTGGTGTTTAAGGTTCATGAATGTGTGGTACATGTGAGATTGGCTGTTGGTGTTAAGGTTCATGAAAATATGGTGCATGTGGAGATTGGCTGTTCGGTGTTAAGGTTCATGAAATGTGTGTACATGTGGATTCGCTGTTAGTGTTTAGGTTCATGAAATATGTGTGCATGTGGGAAGGGCTGTTCAATGTTTAGGTCATGAAATATGTTGCATGTGGATTGGCTTGTTAGTGTTAGGTTCATGAAATATGTGGATATGTGGGATTGGCTGTAGTGTTTAGGTTCATGAAAATATGTGTGCAAATGTGGGATTGGCTGTTGGTGTTAAGGTTCATGAAATATGTGTACATGTGGGATTGGCTGGTTGGTGTTAAAGGTTCATGAATATGTGTGTGCATGTGGGATTCGCTGTAGTGTTTAGGTGCATAGAAATATGTTGCATGTGGGATTTGGCTGTTAGTGTTTAGGTTCATGAAAATATGTGTGCATGTGGATTGACTGTTAGTGTTTTAGGGTTCATAAATATGTGGACATGTGGATTGGCTTTAGTGTTTATGTTTCATGAAATATGTGTGCATGTGGGATTGGGCATGTTGGTGTTAAGGTTCATGAAAATAATGTGTGGTACATGTGGATTGGCTGTTGGTTTAAGGTTCATTAAATAGTGTGAAGTACATGTGGGATTGGCTTTTAGTGTTTAGGTTCATGAAATATGTGTGCATGTGGGATTGGCTGTTGTGGTTAAGGTTTCAAGTTAAATATGTGTGCCAATGTGGGATTGGCTGTTGGTGGTTAAGGTTCATGAAAATAGTGTGCAGTGGTATTCGCATGTTGTGTTAAGGTTCATGAAAATGTGTGTACATGTGGGATTGGCTGTTGGTGTTAAGGCTCAATTAAATAGTGTGCATGTGAGAATTGGCTGTTGGTGTTAAGGTTCATGAAAATATGTGTGCATGTGGGATTCGCTGTTAGTGTTTAGTTTCAATGAAATTATGTGTGCATGTGGGAATTCGCTGGTTAGTGTTTAGGGTTCATGTAATATGTGTGCATGTGGATTGGCTGTTTAGTGTTTAGGTTCATGAAATAAGTGTGCATGTGGATTGGACTGTTAGTGTTTAGGTTCATGAATAATGTGGACATGGGAATTGGCTGTTAGTGTTATGTTCATGAAATTGTGGGTTGCATGTGGGTTGGCTGTTGGTGTTAAGGTTCATGAATATGTTGTACATGTGGGATTGGCTGTTGGTGTTAAGGTTCATAAATATGTGAACATGTGGGATTGGCTTTTAGTGTTTAGGTTCATGAAAATATGTTGTGCATGTGGGATTGGCTGTTGGTGGTTAAGTTCATTAATATGTGTGCATTGGATTGGCGTTGGTGTTAAGGTTCATTAAAATATGTTGCATAGTGGGATTGCCTGTTAGTGTTTAGGTTCATGAAATATGTGGACAAATGTGGGATTGGTGTTTAGTGTTTATGTCATGAATAATGTGTGCATGTGGGGATTGGGCTTGTTGGTGTAAAATGTTATGAATACGTGTATACATGTGGAGTTGTGAGTTAATGTCATTAATTTATGTGTGTGCATATGGATTGGCTTGTTGTTGTTAAGGTTAATTTAAATATGTGTGTACATTGTGGAATTGTCTGTGAGGTGTTTCGTTCATGAAAATATGTGTACATGTGGAATTTGGCTGTTGAGTGTAATGTTTATGATATGGTGTATGCATGTGGGATTGCGTGAGTGTTTTTCGGTTTTCCATAAAATATGTGTGCATGTGGGATTGCTTGTTAAGTGATTTAGTTCATGAATATGTGTGCATGTGGGAATTGCTGTTAGTGTTAGGTTTCATGAAATTATGTGTGCATGTGGGATTGGGCTTGTTAGCGTTTAGGTTTCCATGAATTGTGTGCCAAATGGGATTGGCTGTTATGTTTTAGGTTCAGAAATATATGTGCATGGGATGGCTGTTAGTGTTGTAAGGTTCATAGAAATATGGTGAATCATGTGGGATTGGCTGTTAGTGTTTAGGGTCAGAAAATATGTTGTGGCATGTGGGACTGCTGTTTGGTGTAAAGGTTCCAAATGAAATATGTGTGTACAATGTGGGGTTGGCTGGTGGTGTTAGGGTTCATAAAATATGTTGTGTACATGTGGATTGGCTTGTTACTGTTTGGTTCATGAAATATTGTGCATGTGGGGATGGCTTGTTGGTGTGAAGGTTCATGAAATGGTGTATGTGGGATTGGCTGTTGGTGTTAAAGTTCATTAAAATATGTGTGGCATGTGGATTGGCTGTTGGTGTCAAGGTTCATGAAATATGGTGCATGTGGGATTCGCTGTTGGTGTTGAGGTTCATGAAATGTGTGTACATGTGGGATTGGCTGTTTGGTGTTAAGGTCATTAAATATGTGTGCATGTGAGATTGGGCTGTTGGGTGTTAGGTTCAATGAAATATGTGTGCATGTGGATTCGCTGTTAGTGGTTTAGTTTCATGAAATATGGTGCATGTGGGGATTCGCTGTTAGTGGTTTAGGTTCCTGAATATATGTGCATGTGGGATTGGCTTGTTTAGTGTTTAGGTTCATGAAATATGTGTTGCATGTTGGGATTGGCTGTTAGTGTTTAGGTTTCATGAAATTGTGGACATGTGGGATTGGCTGTTAAGTGTTTATGTTCATGGAATATGTGGCATGTGGGATTGGCTGTTGGTGTTATGTTCGTGAAATATGTGTGTAACATTGGGATTGGCTGTTGGTGTTAAGGTTTCATTAAATATGTGTGCATGTGGGATTCGCTGTTACTAGTTTAGGTTCATGAAATATGTGTGCAATGTGGATTGGCTGTTGGTGTTAAAGGTTCATTAAATATAGGTGTGCCATGTGGGATTGGCTGTTTAGTGTTTAGGTTCAATGAAATTATGTGTGCATGTGGATTGGCTGTTGGGTGGTTGAGTTCATTAAATATGTGTGCATGGTGGGTTGGCCTGTTGGTGTTAAATGTTTGTGATACGTGTATACATGTGGGATTTGGCTGTGAGAGTTAATGTTTCATTAAATGTGTGTGCATATGTGATTGGCTGTTGGGTGTTAAGGTTCCTGAAAATATGTGTGCATGTGGGAATTGCTGTTAGTGTTAGGTTCATGAAATTGTGTGCATGTGGATTGGCTTTAGTGTTAGGGTTTCATGGAAATATGTGTCATGTGAGATTGGCTTTGGTGTTAAGGTTCATGAAATATATGTGTACTGTTGGGATTGGCTGTTAAGTTTTAGGTTCATGAAATATGTTCATGTGGGATTGGCTGTTAGTGTTTAGGTTCATGAAAATATGTGTGCATGTGGGATTGGCCTGTTGGTGTTAAAGGTTCATGAAATATATGTGTAGGCATGTGGGATTGGCTGTTAGTGTTTTAGTTCATGAAATATGTGTGCATGTGGGATCGGCTGTTAGTGTTTTAGGTTCATTGAAATTTGTGTGCATAGTGAGATTTGGCTGGTTGCTGTTAAGGTTCATGAAATATGTGTGTACAATGTGGGATTGGCTGTTGTGTTTAAGTTCATTAAATATGTGTGTCATGTGAGATGGCTGTTAGTGTTTAGGTTCATGAAATATGATGTGATGTGGGATTGCTGTTGGGTGTTAAGTTCATGAAATCTGTGGTCATGTGGATTGGCTGTTGGTGTTAAGGTTCATTAAATAATGGTTGCAATGTGGGATTGGCTGTTGGTGTTAAGGTTCAATAGAATATTGTGTGCATGTGGGATTTTGCTGTTGGTGGTTAAGGTTCATGAAATGTGTGTACAATGTGAGATTGGCTGGTGGTGTTGGTTTCATGAAATATGTGTGCATGTGAGATTGGCTCTTGGTTTAAGGTTCATGAAAGTGTGTGTACAATGTGGGATTCGCTGTTAGTGTTTACGTTCACGAAATATGTGTGCATGTGGGATGGCTGTTAATGTTTAGGTTCATGAAATATGTGTGCATGTGGGATTGGCTGTTAGTGATTTAGTTCATGAAATATGTGGAACATGTGGGAATTGGCTGTATAGTGTTAGGTCATAGAAATATGTGTGCAATGTGGGATTGGCTGTTGGTGTTAAGGTTCATGGAAAAAAAAAAAAATAAAATTGTTGGGGCGGGTTAACAAATGGGGGTGGGGGGATTTGGCTGTTGGTGTTAAGGTTCATGAAATATGTGTGCATAGTGGATTGGTTTGTTGGTGTTAAGGTTCATTAATATGTGTTAAGTGGGATTGGCTGTTAGTGTTAGGTTCATGAAATATGTGTGCAATTGTGGGATTATTGCTGTTAGTGTTTAGGTTTCATGAAATATGTGTGCGCATGTGGATTGGCTGTTGGTGTTAAGGTTCATTAAATATGTGTGCATGTGGGATTCGCTGTACCTGTTTTAGGTGCATGAAATATGTGGGTGCATGTGGGATTGGCTGTTGGTGTTAAGGTTCATTTAATATGTTGCAGTGGGATTGGCTGTTTAGTGGTTAGGTTATGAAAATATGTGTGCATGTGGATTGGCTGCTGGTGTTTGAGGTTCATTAAATATTTGTGCATGTGGGATTGGCTGTTGGTGTTTAATTGTTTATGATACGTGTATACAATGTGGGATTGGCTGTGAGAGTTAATGTTCATTAAATGTGTGTGCATATGGGATTGGCCTGTTGGTGTAAGGTTCAATGAAATATGTGTGCATGTGGGATTGGCTGTTAGTGTTTAGGTTTCATAAATATGTGTGCATGTGGGATTGGCTGTTTATGTGTTTTAGGTTCATGAATTTGTGCATGTGAGATTGCTGTTTGGTGTTAAGGTTCATGAAATATATGTGTACATGTGGGATTGGCTGTTAGTGGTTTTAGGTCATGAAATTATGTGTCAAGATGGGATGGATGTTAGTTGTTTAGGTTCATGAATATGTGTGCATGTGAGATTGGCCTGTTTGGTGTTCAGGTTCAAGAAATATATGTGTACATGTGGGATTGGCCTGTTAGTGTTTAGTTCATGGAAATATGTGTGCATGTGGGATAAGGCTTGTTAGGTTTAGGTTATGATATGTGTGCATGTGAGATTGCGTTTGGTGTTAAAGGTTCATAAATATGGTGTACATGTGGGATTGGCTGTTAGTGTTAAGGTTCATTAAATATGTGTGTACATGTGAGAATTGGCTGTTAGTGTTTAGGTTCATGAATTGTGTGCATGTGCGATTGGCTGTTGGTGTTAAGGTTCATGAATCTGTGTACATGTGGGATTGGCTGTGGTGTTAAAGTGTCATTAAATATGTTGTGCATGTGGGATTGGCTGTTGGTGTTAAGGTTCATGAAATATGTGTGCATGTGGGATTTTTTTTGCTGGGTTGGTAGTTAAGGTTCATGAAAATGTGGTACATGTGGTTGAGCTGGTGTGTTTTAAGGTTCATGAAATATGTGTGCAGTGAGATGCTCTTGTGTTAAGTTCATGAAATGTGTGTAACATGTGGGATTCGCTGTTAGGATGTTTAGGTTCAAATGAAATATGTGGTGCATGTGGGAATTGGCTGTTAATGTTGGTTCATGAAATATGTGTGCATGTGGGGATTGGCTGTTAGTGTTTAGGTTCATGAAATATGTGGAACATGTGGGATTGGCTGTTATGTTTAGGTTCATGAAATAATGTGTGCATGTGGGATTGGCTGTTTGGTGTTAAGGTTCATTGAATATGTGCGTACATGTGGATTGGCTGTTGGTGTTAAGGTTCATGGAATATGTGTGCATGTGGATTGGCTGTTGTGTAAGGTTCATTAAATATTGTGTGTAACATGTTGGGAATTGGCTGTTGTGTTTAGGTTCATGAAATTGTTGTGCATTGGGATTTGCTTTAGTGTTTTAGGTTCATGAAAATATGTGTGCAATGTGGGATTGGCTGTTGGGTGTTAAGGTTCATAAATAATGTTTGTGCAGTGGAATTGCTGTTGGTGTTAAGGTTCATGAAATATGTGTGCACGTGGGATTCCGCTGTTGGTGCAAGGTTTCATTAAAATATGTGTGCATGTGGGATGGCTGGTTAGTGGTTTAGGTTCATGAAAATATGTGTGCATGTGGGATGGCTGTTGGTGTTAAGGTTCATTAAAATGTGTGTACATGTTGGATTGGCCTGTTGTGTTAAGGTTCATGAAATATGGGTGGCATCGGTGGGATTGCTGTTGGTGTTAAAGGTTCATTAAATATGTGTGTACATGTGGGATTGGCTGTTAAGTGTTTAGGTCATGATATGTGTGCAATGTGGGAAATTTGCTGTTAGTGTTTAGGTTCATGAAATATGTGTACAGTGGGAATTGGCTGTTTGTGTTAAGGTTCATTAAAATATGTGTGGCAGTGGGATTGGCTGTTGGTGTTTAAGGTTTCATGAAATATGTGGTGCATGTGGGATTCGCTGTTGGTGTTAAGGTTCATTAAATATTGTGCATGTGGGATGGCTGTTAGTGTTTAGTTTCATGGAAATATGTGTGAATGGGATTGGCTGATTGGTAGTTAAAGGTTCATTAAATATGTGTGCATGTGAGATTGGCTGTTTTGGTGTTAAGGTTCATGAAAATTGTTGTGTACATGTGGGATTGGCTGTTTGGTGTTAGGTTCATTAAATACTGTGTGTAATGTGAGATTGGCTTTGTTAGATGTTAGAGTTCATGAAATATAGTGTGGCATGTGGGTTTGGCTGTTGGTGCTAAGGTTCATGATCTGGTGTACATGTGGGGATTGGCTGTTGGTGTTAAGGTTCAGTTAAATATGTGTTGCAGTGGGATTGGCTGTTGGTGTTGAAGGTTCATGAAATATGTGTGCATGTTGGGAATCGCTTTGGTGTTAAGGTTCATGAAAGTGTGTAAGTGAAGATATGGCTGTTGTGTTAAGGTTCAATGAATATTGTGCATGTGAGATTGGCTTGTTGGTGTTAAGGTTCATGAAAATGGTGTGTCATCGTGGGATTGTGACGCTGTTAGTTTAGGTTCATGAAATTATGTGTGCATGGGGATTGGCTGTTAATGGTTAGGTTCATGAAGATAGTGTGCAGTGGGATTGGCTGTTAGTGTTTAGGTTCATGAAATATGATGGATATGTGGGATTGGCGTTAGTGTTTAGGTCCATGAATATGTGTGCATGGTGGGAATTGGGCTGTTGGTGTTAAGGTTCATGGAAATATTTGCGTACATGTGGATTTAGGCTGTTGGTGTTAAGGTTCAATGAATTGTGTGCATGTGGGATCGCTGTTAGTGGTTTTAGGTTTCATATATGTGTGCATGTGAGATTGGCTTGTTAGTGGGATTCAGAGTGTGGTGCAGTGGATTGGCATTGGAGTATGGAATTGTGGACATTGTTGTTTGATTTTATGTTCTGCGAAATATATGTGATGTTGGGATTGGCTGTTGGTGTAGGTCATGGAGGGGAGGATATGGTGTGTACATCGTTGGGGGATATGGGTGTTAGGAGGTCTGGAGACTTGGTTGGCTTTAGTGTTTGGGCTAGATTTTAGTGCATGTTGGGATTGGCTGTTGTGTTAAAGGTTATTTAATATGTGTGCATGGTGGGATTGGCTGTTGGTGTTAAGAGTTCATGAAATAGTGTGTGCATGGTGGATTTCGCGTGTTGGTGTGTAAGGATGGTGTCAATGAAAATGTGTTACATGTGGATTGGCTGTTGGTGTGTAAAGGTTCATTAAATATGTGGTGGCATGTGGATTGTGCTTTGGTGTAAGGTTCATGAAATATGTGTGCATGTGGTATCGCTGTTAGTGTTTAGGTTCTGAAATATGTGTTGCAGTGGGATTCGTGTAGTGTTTAGGTTCATGAATATGTGTGCCATGTGGGATTGGCTGTTAGTGTTTAGGTTCATGAAATAATGTGTGCATGTGGGATTGATGTTAGTGTTAGGTTCATGAAAATATGTGGAATGTTGGGATTGGCTGTTAGTGTTTATGTTCCATGAAATATGTGTGCATGTGGGATTGGCTGTTGGTGTTAAGGTTCATGAAATATGTGTGGTACATGTGGGATTGGCTGTTGGTGTTAAGGTTATAAATATGTGAGTACATGTGGGATTGGGCTTTTAGTGTTTAGGTTCATGAAATATGTTGCATGTGGATTGGCTGTTGGTGTTAAGTTAATAAAATATGTGTGCATGTGGGATTGCTGTTGGTGTTAAGGTTCATTAAATATGTGTGCATGTGGGATTGGCTGTTAGTGTTTAGGTTCATGAAATATGTGGACATGTGGATTGGCTGTTTAGTGTTTATGTTCAATGAAATATGTGTGCATGTGGGAATTGGCTGTTGGTGTTAATGTTTATGATACGTGTATACATGTGATTTGCTGTGAGTTAATGTTCATTAAATGTGTGTGCATATGGGATTGCTGTTTGGTGTTAAGGGTTCATGTAAATATGTTGTACAGTGGGATTGCTGTGAGTGTTTCGTTTCATGAAATATGTGTACATGTGGAATTGCTGTTGGTGTTAATGTTTATGATTATTGTATGCATGGGGATTGGCTGTGAGTGTTTTCGGTTCATAAAATATGTGTGCATGTGGGAATTGGCTGTTAGTGTTAGGTTTCATGAAATATGTGTGCATGTGGGGATTGGCTGTTTAGTGTTAGGTTTATGAAATATGTTGTGCATGGTGGATTGGCTGTTAGCGTTTAAGGTTCATGAATAAGTGTGCAATGGGATTGCTGTTAGTGTTGTTCATGAAATATGTGTGCATGTGGAATTGGCTGTTAGTGTTTAGGTTCAATGAATAATGTGAACATGTGGGATTGGCTGTTAGTGTTTAGGTCATGAAATATGTGTGCCATGGTGGGATTGGCTGTTGGTGTTAAGGTTCATAGAAATATGTGTGTACATGTGGGATTGGAAATGTGGTGTTTAGGTGTCATTAAAATATGTGTGACATGTGGGATTCGGCTGTTACTGTTAGGTTCATGAAATATGGTGTGCATTGGAATTGGCTTTGGTGTGAGGTTTCATGTGAAATGTGTGTACATGTGGGATGGCCGTGTTGTGTTAAGGTTTCATTAAATATGTGTGGCATGGGGATTGGCCTGTTGGTGTTAAGGTTCATGAATATGTGTGCATGTGGGAATTCGCCTGGTTGGTGTTAAGGTCATGAAAATGGTGTACATGTGGATTGGCGTTGGGTTAGGTTCAATTAATAAGTGTGCATGTGAAGATTGGCTGTTGGTGTTAAGGGTTTCATAGAAATATGTGTGCATGTGGGATTCGCTGTTAGTGTTTAGTTCATGAAAATATGTGTGCATGTGGGATTCGCTGTTAGTGTTTAGTTCCTAAATATTGATTGTGGGATTGGCTGTTATGTTAGGTTCATGAAAATTATGTGTGGCATGTGGATGGCTGTTAGTTGTTTAGGTTCATGAAATATGTGGACATGTGGGATGGCTGTTAGGTTTATGTTCATAGAAATATGTGTGCATGTGGGATTGGCGTTTGGTGTTAAAGGTTCGTGAAAAAGTATGTGTGTACATGTGGGATTGGCTGTTGGGTTTAAGGTTTCATTAATAATGTGTGGCATGTGGATTCGCTTTACTGGTTAGGTTCATGAATGTGTGCATGTGGATTGGCTGTTGGTGTTAAGGTTCATTAAATAGTGTGCATGTGGATTGGCTGTTAGTGTTTGGTTCATGAAATATGTGTGCAATGTGGGATTGCTGTTGGTGGTTTGAGGTTCATTAAATATGTGGCATGTGGGATTTGGCTGTTGTGTTATGTTTGAATAACGTGTAATACATTGGGATGGCTTGTGAGAGTTAATGTTCATTAAATGTGTGTGCATATGGGATTTGGCTGTTGGTGTTAAGGTCATGAAATAATGTGTGCATGTGGGGATTGGCTGTTAGTGTTTAGGTTCATGAAATAATGTGTGCAGTGGGAATTGGCTGTTAGTGTTTATTGTTCATGAATATGTGTGCATGTGAGATGGCTGTTAGGTGTTTAAGGTCATGAAATATAATGTGTAAATGTGGATTGGCTGTTAGTGTTTAGGTTATGAATATGTTGCATGTGGGATTAGGCTTTAGTGTTAGGTTCATGAAATATGTGTGCATGTTGAAAAGATATTGGTGTGGTGTTAAGTTCATGAAAATATAATGTTTAAACCATGTGGGATTGGCGTTAGTGTATAGGTTCAAATGAATATGTGTGCAATGTGGGATCGGCTGTTAGTGTTTAGGTTCATGAAATATGTGTCATGTGAATTGGCTGTTGGTGTAAGGTTCATGAATATGTTGTACATGTGGGGATGGCTGTTGGTGTTAAGGTTCATTAAATAGTGTGTACATGTGAGATTGGCTGTTAAGGTGTTTTAGGTTCATGAAAATTGTGTGCATGTGGGATGGCTGTTTGGTGTTAAGGTTCAATGGAAACTGTGTAACATGTGGATTGGCTGTTGGTGTTAAGGGTTCATAAATATGTTTGCATGTGGGATTGGCTGTTGTGTTAAGGTTCAAGAAATAATGTTGCATGTGGGATTTGCTGTTGGTGTTAAGGTTCATGAAATGTGTGTACATTGAGATTGGCTGGTGGTGTTAAGGTTCATGAAATATGTGTGCATGTGAGAATTGCTCCTTGTGTTAAGGTTCATGAAATTGTGTACATGTGGATTCCGCTGTTAGTGTTTAGTTCATGAAATATGTTGCATGGTGGGATTGGCTGGTTAATGTTTATGGTTCATGAAATATGTGTGCATGTGGGAATTGCTGTAGTGTGTTTAGTTCATGAAATGTCGGACATGTTGGGGAATTGGCTGTTAGTGTTTAAGTTCAATGAAAATGTGTGCATGTGGGATTGTCTGTTGGTGTTAAGGTTCATGAAAATGTGCGTACATGGTGGGATTGGCTTTGGTGTGAAAGGTTCATGAAATATGTGTCAATGTGGGATGGCCTGTTTGGGTGTAAGGTTTCATTAAATATGTGTTACAATGTGGGAATTGGCTTGTTAGTGTTTAGCTTCATTAAATATGTGTGCAATGGTGGATTTGCTGTTAGTGTTTTAGGTTCATGAAATATTGTGCATGATGGGATTGGCTGTTTGGGTGTTAAGGTCATTTTAAATAATGTGTGCCATGATGGGATTCGCTGTTACTGCGTTTAGGTCATGAAATATGTGTGCATGTGGATGGCTGTTGGTGTTAAGGTTCATAAATATGTGTGGCAGTGTGGGAATTGGCTGTTAGTGTTTAGGTTCGATGAAATATTGTGCCATGTGGGATTAGCTGTTGGGTGTTGGAAGGTTCATTTAAATAGTGGTGCATGTGGGATTGCTGTTGGTGTTAAGTTTATTGAATACGTGTATACATGTGGGAATTGCTGTGAGAGTTAAAATGTTCATTAAATTTTGTGATATGGGATTGGCTGTTGGTGTAAGGTTACAGATTGAATATGTGTGCATGTGCGGATTGGCTGTTAGTGTTTAGGTTCATGAAATATGTGTGCATGTGGAATTGGCTGTTAGGTGTTAGGTTCATGAAAATATGTGTGCATGTGAGATTTGCTGTTGGTGTTAGGTTCATGAAATATATGTGACAAGTGGATTGGCTGTAGTGTTAGGTTTCTTGAAATATGTGTGGCATGTGGGATGGCTGTTAGTGTTAGGTTCATGAAATTATGTGTGCAAGTGAGATCATGGGCTGTGGTGTTAAAGGGTTCATGAAATTAATGGTTGTACATGTGGGATGGCTTTATGTTTAAGGTTCACCATGAAATATGTGGCATGTGGGATTCGGCTGTTTAGTGTTTAGGTTCCATGAAATAATGTGTGCATGTGAGATTGGCTGTTGGTGTTAAGGTTCTGAAATAGGTGTGTACATGTGGGATTTGGCTGTTAGTGTTTTAAGGTTATTAAAATATGTGTGTACATGTGAGATTTGGGTGTTAGTTTTAGGTTCATGAAGATATGTGTGCATGTTGCGATTGGGCTGTTGGGTTATAAGGTTTCATGAAATCTGTGTACAATGTGGGATTGGCTGTTGGTGTAAGGTTCATTAAATATGTGTGCATGTGGGATTGGCTGTTGGTGTTAAGGTTCATGAAATATCGTGGTGCATGTGGGATTTGCTGTTGGTGTTGAAGGATTCATGACATGTGTGTACATGAGATTGGCTGTGGTGTTAGGTTCATGCAATTATGGTGTGGCATGTGAGAATTGGCTCTTGTGTTAAGGTTCAATCGAAATGTGTGTACATGTGGGAATTCGCTGTTAGTGATGTTAGTTCATGAAATATGTTGTGCATGTGGGCATGGCTGTTAATGTTTAGGTTCATGAAATATGTGTGCATTGTGGGAATTGGCTGTTATGTTAGGTTCATAAATTGTGGAGCATGTGGGAGTTGGCTGTTAGTGTTTAGGTTCATGAATATATGTGTCAATGTGGATTGGCTGTTCTGGTGTTAAGGTCTATGAAATATGTGCGTACCATGTGGGAATTGGCTGTCTGGTGGTTAGTTCATGAAATATGTGGCATGTGGGGATGGCTGGTGGTGTTAAGGTTCATTAAATATGTGTGTACATGTGGGATTGGCTGTAGTGTTTAGTTCAGAAATGGGTGCATGTGGGATTACGCTGTAGTGTTTAGGTTCATGAAAATATGTGTGCATGTGGGATTGGCTGTTGGTGTTAAGGTTCATTAAATATGTTCATGTGGGATGGCTGTCTGGTGTTAAAGGTATGAAATAGTGTGCATGTGGGAATTCGCTGTTGGTCGCCAAAGGCTTCATCTAAAATATGTGTGCAATGTGGGATTGGGCTGTTAGTGTTTTAGGTTCATGAAATATGTGTGCAATGTGGGATGCTGTTGGTGTTAAGGTTCAAATTAAACTATGTGTGTAACATGTGGGATTGGCTGTTCGGTGTTAAGGTTTCATGAATACTGTGTGCATTTGGATTGGCTGTTGGTGTTATAAGGTCAATTAAATATGTGTGTCATGTGGGGATTGGCTGTTAGCTGGTTAGGTCATGGAAATATGTGTGCATGTGGGATTGCTGTTAAGTGTTTAGGTTCATGAAATATGTGTACATGTGGGATTGGCTGTTGGTGTTAAGGTTCATAAATAGTGTGCATGTGGGAATTGGCTGTTGTGTTAAGGTTCACTGAAATATGTGTGCATGGCGGATTCGCCGTTGGTGTTAAGGTTCATTAAATATGTGTGCATGTGGGATTGCTGTTAGTGTTTAGTTTCAATCGAAAATATGTTGTGCCATGTGGGATTGGCTGTTGGTGTTAAGGTTCATTAAATATGTGTGCATGTGGGATTGGCTGTTGTGTTTAAGGTTCATGAAAATGTTGCAATGTTGCGATCGCTGTTGGTGTTAAGGTTCATGCAAATGTGTGTACATGCTGGATTGGCTGTTGGTGTTAAGGTTCATTAAATAACTGTGCATGTGAGATGGCTCTTGGTGTTAAGGTTCATGAAATATGTGTGCATGTGGGATTCGCGTTAGTGTTTAGGTTTCATGAAATATGTGTGCATGCTGGGATTCGCTGTTAGTGTTCTAGGTTCATGAATATGTGTGCAGTGGGATTTGGCTGTTTAGTGCTTAGGTTCATCGAAATATGTGTGCATTGTGGGTTGGCTGTAGTCGTTTAGGTTCAATGAAATATGTGTGCTGTGGGATTGGCTGTTTTGGTGTTAAGGTCATTATATGTGTGTACATGTGGGATTGGGCTGTTGGTGTTAAAGGTCCATGAAATATGTGTGCATGTGGGATGCTTGTTGGTGTTTAGGTCATTAAATACTGTGTGTACATGTGGGATTGGCTGTTAGTGTTTAGGTTCATGAAAATGTGTGCATGTGGGATTTGCTGTTAGTGTTTAAGGTTCATGGAAAATTTTTATTGGTTTTGTACATGTTGGGATGGCTTGTGGTGTTTAAGTTCATTAAATATGGTGCATGTGGGATGGCTGTTGGTGTTAAGGTTTCATGAAATATGTGCGCAGTGTGGGATTCGCTGTTGGTGTTTAAGGTTCATTAAATATGTGTGCATCGTTGGGATTGCTGTTAGTGTTAAGTTTCCATTGAAATATTGTGCAAAGTGGGAGGCTGTTGGTGTTAAGGTTCATAATATGGTGTGCATGTGGGATTGGCTGTGTGTTAAGTTCATGAATATGTGTGGGGCCAAAATGTGTGCGATCGCCTGTTGGTGTTAAGGTTCATGAAATGTGTGTACATGTGGGATTGCTGTTGGTTGTTAGGTTCAATTAAATATGTTGTGCAAATGTGAGATTGGCCTCTTGGTGTAAGGTTTCATGAAAAATATTGGTCATGTTGGGATTCGCTGTTAGTGTTTTTAGGTTCATGAAATATGTGTGCATGTGGGAATTCGCTGTTAGTGTTTAGGTTCATGAAATGATGTGTGCATGTGGGATTGGCGTTAGTGTTTAGGTCCCATGAAATATTGTGCAGTGGGATTGGCTGTTAGTGTTTATTCATGAAATATTGGACATGTGGGATTGGCTGTTAGTGTTTATGTTCATGAAAATGTGTGCATGTGGGATTGGCTGTTGGTGTTAAGGTTCATGAATAGGTGTGTACAATGTGGGGATGGCTGTTGGTGTTAAGATCATTAAATAGTGTGTAACATGTGGGATTGGGGGGGGGCTGTAGTGTTAGGTTCATGAAATATGGTGGCATGTGGAATTGGGCTGTGGGTGTTAAGGTCATTAAATATGTGTGCATGTGGAATTGGGCTGTTGGTGTTGAGGTTCATTAAATATGTGTGCAATGTGATTCGCTGTTAGTGTTTAGGTTCAATGAAATATGTGTGCATGTGGGATTGGCTGTTGGTGTTTAAGGTTCAATTAAATATGTGTGCATGTGGGATTGCTGTAGTGTTAGGTTCACGAAAATATGTGTGCAATGTGGGATTGGCTGTTGGGTGTTGAGGTTCATTAAATATGTTGCATGGGGATTGGCGTGTTGGTGTTAAGTTCTTGTAATATGTGTGCATGTGGGATTGTGGCTGTTTGGTGTGTTGTTTATGAATAACGTGGTTATACATGTGGGATTGGCTGTGAGAGTTTTAATGTTCATTAAATGTGTGTGGCATAATGGGATTGGCCCTGTTGGTGTTAAGGTTCATGAAATATGTGTGCATGTGGGATTGGCTGTTAGGATTTAGGTCATGAAATATGTGTGCATGTGGGATTGGCTGTTCCGTGTTTAGGTTTCTGAAATATTGTTGCATGGAGATTGGTGGTTGGTGTTTAAGGTTCATGAAATAATATGTGTAAATGTGGGAATTGGGCTGTTAAGTTTTTAGGTTCAATGAAAAAATGTGTGCATGTGGGTTGGCTGTTAGTGTTTAGGTTCATAATATTGTGCAATGTGAGATTGGCCTGGTTGTGGTTAAGGCATGAAAATATATGTGTAGCATGTGGGATGGGCTGTTAGTAGTTAGGTTCATGAAATATGTGTGCATGTGGGACGCTGTTAGTGTTAAGGTTCAATGAAATAGGTGTGCATGTGGGATTGCTGTTAGTGTAGGTTCATGAAATATGTGACATGTGGATTGGCTGTTAGTGGTTTATGTTATGAAATATGTGTGCATGTGGGAATGGCTGTTGGTGTTAAGGTTCGTGAAATATGTGTGTAACATGTGGGATTGGCTGTTTGGTGTTAAATGTTCATTAATATGGTGTGCATGTGGATTCGCGTTACTGTTTAAGGTTCATGAATATGTGTGCATGTGGATTGGCTGTTGGTGTTAAGGTTCATTAAATAGTGTGCATTGTGGGAATGGCTGTTAGTGTTTAGGTTCCATGAAATATGTGTGGCATTGGGATGGCTGTTGGTGTTAAGGTTCATTAAATAGTGTGCATGGGGATTGGCTTTTAGTGTTTGTTCATGAAAATATGTGTGCATGTGGGATTGCTTGTTGGTGTTGAGGTTATTAAATATGTGTGCATGTGGGATGGCTGTTGGTGTTAATGTTTAGATACGTGTATACATGTGGTTGCGTGAGAGTTAAATGTTCATTAAATGTGTGTGCATATGGGATTGGCTGTTGGTGTTAAGGTTCAGAAAAGTAGTGTGTGCATGTGGGATTGGCCTGTTAGTGTTTAGGTTCATGAAATATGTTGTGCATGTGGGATGCTGGTTAGTGTTTAGGTTCAGAAATATGGTGCATGTGAGATGGCTTGTTGGTGTTAAGGTTCAATTGGAATATATGTTTACAAGTGGATTGGGCTGTTAGTGTTTAGTTCATGAAATATGTGGTGCATGTGGGATTGGCTGTTAGTGTTAGGTTCAGAATATGTGTGATTGAGATTGGCTGTTGGTGTAAGGTTTCATGGAAAATATATGTGTACATGTGGGATTGGGTTGTTTAGTGTTTTTTTAAGTTCATGAAAATATGTGTGCATGGGGATCGGCTGTTAGTGTTTAGGTTAATGAAAATAGTGTGCATGGGAAGATTGGCTGTTGGTGTTAAGGTCATGAAATATTGTTGTACATGTGGGATTGGGCTTTGGTGTTAAGGTTCATTAAATATGTGTGTAAACAGTGAGATTGGGCTGTTAGTGTTTAGGTTCATGAAATGTGTGCATGTGGGATTGGCTGTTGGTGTAAGGTTCATGAAATCTGTGTACCATGTGGAAATTGGCTGTTGGTGTTAAGGTTCATTAAAATGTGTGCATGTGGGAATTGGCCGTTGGGGGTGTTAGGTTCAATGAAATATGTGTGCTGGTGGGATTTGCTGTTGTGTTAAAGGTTCATGAAAATGTGTTGTAGCATGTGAAGATTGGCTGGTGGTTGTTAAGGTCATGAAATATGTGTGGCATGTGAGATTGGCTGTTGTGTTAAGGTTCATGAAATGTGTGTGCATGTGGGATTCGCTTTAGTGTTTAGGTTCATGAAATATGTGGGCATGTGGAATTGGCTGTTAAGTTGTTTTAGGTTCAGAATATGTGGCAGTGTGGGATTGACTGGTTAGTGGTTTAGGTCATGAAATATGTGTGGACATGTGGGGATTGGCTGTTAGGTGTTATGTTCAATGAAATTATTGTGCATGTGGGGTTGGCTGTTGGTGTTAAGGTTCATTGAATTTGTGTAACAATGTGGGATTGGCTGTTGGTGTTAAGGTTCATTAATATGTAGTACATGGGGATTGGCTTTTTTAGTGTTAGGTTCATGAAAATATGTGTGCATGTGGATTGTGCTGTTGGTGTTAAGGTTCATTAAATATGTGTGCATTGTGGATTGGCTGTGGTGGTTAAGTTCATTAAATATGTTGTGCATGTGGATTGGCTGTTAGTGTTTTAGGTTCCATGAAATATGTTGGACATGTGGGATTGGCTGTTAGTGTTTATGTTCATGAAAATGTGTGCATGTGGGATTGGCTGTTGGTGTTAATGTTATCGATAACGTGTATACATGTGGGATTTGCTGTGAGTTAATGTTCATTAATGTGTGTGCATATGGGATTGGCTGTGGTGTTAAGGTTCATTAAATATGGTGTGTACATGTGGGATGTCTGTGAGTGTTTCGGTTCATGAAATATGTGTACATGTGGAATTGGCTTTTGGTGTTAATGTTATGAAATATGTGTATGCATGTGGGATTGGCTGTGAGTGTTTCGGTTTCATAAAATATGTGTGCATGTGGGATTGGCTGTTAGTGTTTAGGTTTCATGAAATATGTGTTGCATGTGGGATTAGGCTGTTTAGTTTAGGTTCATGAAATATGTGTCATGTGGATTGGGCGTTAGCGTTAGGTTCTGAATAGTGTGCATATGGGATTGGCTGTTACAGTGTTTAAGGTTCATGAAATATGTGTGCATGTGGGATGGCTGTTAGTGGTTAGTTCATGAAATATGTGAACATGGTGGGATTGGCCTGTTACTAGTTTAGGTTCATGAAATATTGTGCATGTGGGATTGGCTGTTGGTGTTAAGGTTCAATTGAAATATGTGTGTAACATGTGGGATGGCTGTGGTGGTTTAGGTTCATTAAAATATGTGTGTACATGTGGGTGGCTGTTACTGTTTAGGTCATGAATATGTTGTGCAAGTGGGTTGGCTGTTGGTGTGAAGGTTCATGAAATGGTGTGTACATGTGGGATTGGCTGTTAGGTGTTTAAGGTTCATAAATATGTGTGCAATGTGGGATTGGCCTGTTGGTGTTAAGAAGTTTCATGAAAATATGGTGTGCATGGGATTCGCTGTTGGTGTAAGGTTCATTAAATGTGTGTACATGTGGGATTTGGCTGTTGGTGTTAAGGTTCATTAAATAGTGTGTGCAATGTGAAGATTGGCTGTTTGGTGTTAAGGTTCATGAAAATATGTGTGCATGTGGGGAGTTCGCGTTTAGTGTTTAGGTTCATGAAATAATGTGTGCAGTTTGGGATTCGCTGTTAGTGTTTAGGTTCCCGAAATATATGTGCATGTGGGATTGGCTGGTTAGTACCTAAACACTAACAGCCAATCCCACATGCACACATATTTCATGAACCTAAACACTAACAGCCAATCCCATATGCACACATATTTCATGAACCTAAACGCTAACAGCCAATCCCACATGCACACATATTTCATGAACCTAAACACTAACAGCC
>JAXMNL010000484.1:28932-49897 GCA_035128595.1 Eptatretus atami | reverse complement strand
GAACAGGGATGCCTGAATATCGAACAGTTTGAGATAGTTGATGACCATCGAGCAGGCACCTGCATGGTGCATTCTGGTGGTGCGTGGTGCGTTCCTCGTGGTGCGTTCTGCACCTCGTGGTGCGTTCTGCGCATGCGCGAAAGACAACCGGACCTCGTGGTGCGTTCTGCGCATGCGCGAACGACCCCCGGACCTCGTGGTGTGTTCTGCGCGTTCCGCACGCGCAGAACGAACGAGAGTTTCGTGGGGTCGTTCGCGCATGTGCAAAACGCGACGAGTTTCGGGGGTCGTTCGCCGCATGAAACGCACCACGAAGTTCCCGTGGTCGTTCGCGCACGCGCAGAACGAACGACGAGTTTCGGGGGTCGTTCGGCGCATGTGCAAAACGCAGGACGAGTTCGGGGGTCGTTCGCGCATGCGCAAAAACCCGCAGACACGAGTTCCGCGGGTCGTCGCGCAGCGCGCAAACGCATCGACGAGTTCCGGGGGTCGTTCGCGCACGGGTCAAGAACGAACGACGAGTTTCGGGGTCGTTCGCGTTGCTGCAAAACGCAGGACGAGTTCCGGGGTCGTTCGGCATGCGCAAACGCACCACGAGTTCCCGGTCGTTCGCGCAGCGCAGAACGAACGACGAGGTTTCGGGGGTTCGTTCGCGCATGTGCAAACGCAGGACGAGTTCCGGGGCGTTCGCGCATGGCGAAACGCACCACGAGTTCCCGTGGTCGTTCGCGCACGCGCAGCAAGAGAACGACGAGTTTCGGGGGTCGTTCGCGCATGTGCAAACGCAGGACGAGTTCCGGGGGTCGTTCGCGATGCGGCAAACGCACACGAGTTCCCGTGGTCGTTCGCGCACGCGCAGAACGAACGACGAGTTTCGGGGGTCGTTCGCGCATGTGCAAAACGCAGGACGAGTTCGCGGGGTCGTTCGCGCATGCGCAAACGCACACCACGAGTCTCCGTGGTCGTTCGCGCATGCGCAGAACGAACGACGAGTTTTCGGGGTCGTGTTCGCGCAGTGCAAACGCAGGACGTAGTTCCGGGGCGTTCGCGCATGCGCAAACGCACCACGAGTTCCGGTCGTAGCAGCGACTTTGTCGTTCGGCACGCGCAGAACGACGACGAGTTTCGGGGGTCGTTCAGCGCAGCGTAAAAGCAGGACGAGTTTCGGGGTCGTTCGCGCATGCGCAAACGCACCACGAGTTCCTGTCGTTCGCGGCACGCGCAGAACGAACGACGAGTTCGGGGGTCGTTCGCCGCATGTGCAAAACGCAGACGAGTTACGGGGTCGGTCGCGCGATGCGCAAACGCACCACGAGTTCCCGTGGTCGTTCGCGCACGCGCAGAACGAACGACGAGTTTTCGGGGGTCGTTCGCGCATGTGCAAAACGCAGACGAAGTTTCGGGGGTCGTTCGCGCATGCGCAAACGCACAACGAGTCTCCGTGGTCGATTCGCGCACGCGCAGAACGAAACGACGAGTTTCGGGGGTCGTTCGCGCATGTGCAAAACGCAAGGACGAGTTCCGGGGGTCGTTCGCGCATGCGCAAAACGCACCACGAGTTCCTGGGTCGCGCGCGCAGCACACGAGTTCCGGGCGTTGCGCACGCGCAGAACGAACGGGGAACGAAGGGTTTCGGGGGTCGTTCGCGCATGTGCAAAACGGCAGGACGAGTTTCGGGGTCGTTCGCGCATGCGCAAACGCACCACGAGTTCCGTGGTCGTTCGCGCACAGCGCAGAACGAACGACGAGTTTCGGGGGTCGTTCGCGCATGTGCAAAACGCAGGACGAGTTCGGGGGTCGTTCGCGCATGCGCAAACGCACCACGAGTCCGGGGTCGTTCGCGCACGCGAGAAGAACGACGAGTTTCGGGGTCTTACAACGGCGAGGGTCGTTCGCGCATGTGCAAAACGCAGGACGAGTTCCGGGGGTCGTTCGCGCATGCGCAAACGCACCACGAGTTCCGTGGTCGTTGCACGCGCAGAACGAACGACGAGTTTCGGGGTCGTTGCGGCATGTGCAAACGCAGGACGAGTTCCGGGGGTCGTTCGCGCATGCGCAAACGCCACCACGAGTTCCGCTGGTCGTTCGCGCAGCGCGCAGAAACGACGAGTTTCGGGGGTCGTTCGCGCATGTGCAAAACGCAGGACGAGTTCCGGGGGTCGTTCGCGCATGCGCAAACGCACCACGAGTTCCCGTGGTCGTTCGCGCACGCGCAGAACGAACGACGAGTTTCGGGGGTCGTTCCGCGCATGTGCAAAACGCAGGACGAGTTCGCGGGGTCGTTCGCGCATGCGCAAACGCACCAGAGTTCCCGTGGTCGTTGCGCACGCGCGAACGAACGACGAGTTTCGGGGGTCGTTCGCGGCATGTGCAAACGCAGCACGGTTCGGGGTCGTTCGCGCATGCGCAAACGGCACCAGAGTTCCGGGGGTCTGTCGCGCTCCGCGCAGAACGCACCACGAGTTCCCGTGGTCGTTCGCGCACGCGCAGAACGAACGACGAGTTTCGGGGGTCGTTCGCGCAGCGTAAAACGCAGGACGAGTCCGGGGGTCGTTCGCGCTGCGCAAACGCACCACGAGTTCCCGTGGTCGTTCGCGCACGCGCAGAACGAACGACGAGTTTCGGGGTCGTTCGCGCATGTGCAAAACGCAGGACGAGTTCCGGGGGTCGTTCGCGCATGCGCAAACGCACCACGAGTTCCGTGGTCGTTCGCGCACGCGCAGAACAGAACGACGAGTTTCGGGGGTCGTTCGCGCATGTGCAAAACGCAGACGAAGTTCCGGGGTCGTTCGCGCATGCGCAAACGCACCACGAGTTCCCGGGTCGTTCGCGCAATGCGCAACGCACCGATTCCCGGTCGTTCGCGCACGCGCAGACGAACGACGAGTTTCGGGGTCGTTCGCGCATGTGCAAAACGCAGGACGAGTTCCGGGTCGTTCGCGCATGCGCAAACGCACCACGAGTTCCCGTGGTCGTTCGCGCACGCGCAGAACGAACGACGAGTCGGGGGTCGTTCGCGCATTGCAAAACGCAGACGAGTTTGGGGTCGTCGCGCATGCGCAAACGCACCACGATTCCGGGTCGTTCGCGCACGGGCAGAAGCACCACGAGTTTCCCGTGGTCGTTCGCGCACGCGCAGAACGAACGACGAGTTTCGGGGGTCGTTCAGCGCATGTGCAAAACGCAGGACGAGTTCGGGGTCGTTCGCGCATGCGCAACGCACACGAGTTCCGGGTTCGTCGCGCACGCGCAGAACGAACGACGAGTTTCGGGGTCGTTCGCGCATGTGCAAAACGCAGACGAGTTTCGGGGGTCGTTCGCGCATGCGCAAACGCACCACGAGTTCCGTGGTCGTTCGCGCACGCGCAGAACGAACGACGAGTTTCGGGGGTCGTTCGCGCATGTGCAAACGCAGGACGAGTTTCGCGGGGTCGTTCGCGCATGCGCAAACGCACCACGAGTCCCGTGGTCGTTCGCGCACGCGCAGAACGAACGACGAGTTTCGGGGGTCGTTCGCGCATGTGCAAAACGCAGACGAGTTTCCGGGGTCGTTCGCGCATGCGCAAACGCACCACGATTCCGTGCGTTCGCGCACGCCGAACGAACGACGAGTTTCGGGTCGTTCGCGCATGTGCAAAACGCAGGACGAGTTCCGGGGGCTTCGCGCATGGCAAACGCACCACGAGTTCCCGTGGTCGTTCGCGCACGCGCAGAACCGACGAGTTTCGGGGTCGTTCGCGCATGTGCAAAACGCAGGACGAGTTTCGGGGTCGTTCGCGCATGCGCAAACGCACCACGAGTTCCCGTTGCGTCGCGGCACGCGCACGAACAGAACGAACGACGAGTTTCGGGGTCGTTCGCGCATGTGCAAAACGCAGACGAGTTCCGGGGCGTTCGTTCGCGCATGCGCAAACGCACCACGAGTTCCCGTGGTCGTTCGCGCACGCGCAGAACGAACGACGAGTTTCGGGGTCGTTCGCGCATGGTGCAAAACGCAGGACGAGTTCCGGGGGTCGTTCGCGCATGCGCAAACGCACCACGAGTTCCCGGGTTCGTTCGGCAGCGCAGAACGAACGACGAGTTTCGGGGGTCGTTCGCGCATGTGCAAAACGCAGGACGAGTCCGGGGTCGTTCGCGCATGCGCAAACGCACCACGAGTTCCCGTGCGTTCGCGCACGCGCAGAACGAACGACGAGTTTCGGGGGTCGTTCGCGCATGTGCAAAACGCAGACGAGTTCCGGGGTCGTTCGCGCATGCGCAAACGCACCACGAGTTCCCGTGGTCGTTCGCGCACGCGCAGAACGAACGACGAGTTTCGGGGTCGTTCGCGCATGTGCAAAACGCAGGACGAGTTCCGGGGTCGTTCGCGCATGCGCAAACGCACCACGATTCCCGTGTCGTTCGCGCACGCGCAGAACGAACGACGAGTTTCGGGGTCGTTCGCGCATGTGCAAAACGCACACGTTCCGGGGGTCGTTCGCGCATGCGCAAACGCACCACGAGTTCCCGGGTCGTTCGCGCACGCGCAGAACGCACCACGAGTTCCGTGGTCGTTCGCGCACGCGCAGAACGAACGAACGAGTTTCGGGGGTCGTTCGCGCATGCGAAAACGCAGGACGAGTTCCGGGGTCGTTCGCGCATGCGCAAACCACCACGAGTTCCCGTGGTCGTTCGCGACGCGCAGAACGAACGACGAGTTTCGGGGGTCGTTCGCGCATGTCAAAACGCAGGACGAGTTCCGGGGGTCGTTCGCGCATGCGCAAACGCACCACGAGTTCCGTGCGTTCGCGCACGCGCAGAACGAACGACGAGTTTCGGGGTCGTCGCGCATGTGCAAAACGCAGGACGAGTTCCGGGGGTCGTTCGCGCATGCGCAAACGCACCACGAGTTCCCGTGGTCGTTCGCGCTCGCGCAGAACGAACGACGAGTTTCGGGGTCGTTCGCGCATGTGCAAACGCAGGACGAGTTCGGGGGTCGTTCGCGCATGCGCAAACGCACCACGAGTTCCCGGGTCGTTCGCGCATGCGCAAAGCACACGAGTTCCGGGGTCGTTCGCGCACGCGCAGAACGAACGACGAAGTTTCGGGGGTCGTTCGCGCATGTGCAAAACGCAGGACGAGTTCCGGGGTCGTTCGCGCATGCGCAAACGCACCACGAGTTCCCGTGGTCGTTCGCGCACCGCAGAAAGAACGACGAGTTTCGGGGTCGTTCGCGCATGTGCAAAACGCAGGACGATCCGGGGGTCGTTCGCGCATGCGCAAACGCACGACGATTCCCGGTCGTTCGCGCAAGCGCAAACACACGAGTTCCGTTCGCGCACGCGCAGAACGACGCGAGTTTCGGGGTCGTTCGCGCATGTGCAAAACGCAGACGAGTTCCGGGGTCGTTCGCGCATGCGAAACGCACCACGAGTTCCCGGGTCGTCGCGCACGCGCAGAACGAACGACGAGTTTCGGGGTCGTTCGCGCATGTGCAAAACGCAGGACGAGTTCGGGGGTCGTTCGCGCATGCGCAAACGCACACGAGTTCCCGTGGTCGTTCGCGCACGCGCAGAACGAACGACGAGTTTCGGGGGTCGTTCGCGCATGTGCAAAACGCAGACGAGTTCCGGGGTCGTTGCGCATGCGCAACGCACCACGAGTTCCCGTGGTCGTTCGCGCACGCGCAGAACGAACGACGAGGTCGGGGGTCGTTCGCGCATGTGCAAAACGCAGACGAGTTCGGGGGTCGTTCGCGCATGCGCAAACGCACCACGAGTTCCCGTGGTCGTTCGCGCACCGCAGAACGAACGACGAGTTTCGGGGTCGTTCGCGCATGTGCAAAACGCAGACGAGTTCCGGGGGTCGTTCGCGCATGCGCAAACGCACCACGAGTTCCCGTGGTCGTTCGCGCACGCGCAGACAAACGACGAGTTTCGGGGGTCGTTCGCGCATGCGAAAACGCAGGACGAGTTCGGGGTCGTTCGCGCGATGCGCAAACGCACACGGTTCCCGTCGTTCGCGCACGCGAAACGAACGACGAGTTTCGGGGGTCGTTCGCGCATGCGAAAACGCAGGCGAGTTCCGGGTCGTTCGCGCATGCGCAAACGCACCACGAGTTCCCTGGTCGTTCGCGCACGCGCAGAACGAACGACGAGTTTCGGGGGTCGTTCGCGCATGTGCAAAACGCAGGACGAGTTCCGGGGTCGTTCGCGCATGCGCAAACGCACACGAGTTCCCGTGGTCGTTCGCGCACGCGCAGAACGAACGACGAGTTTCGGGGTCGTTCGCGCATGTGCAAAACGCAGGACGAGTTTCGGGGTCGTTCGCGCATGCGCAAACGCACCACGAGTTCCCGTGGCGTTCGCGCACGCGCAGAACGAACGACGAGTTTCGGGGGTCGTTCGCGCATGTGCAAAACGCAGACGAGTTCGGGGTCGTTCGCGCATGCGCAAACGAACGAGTCGTCGTCGCGCATGCGAAACGCACACGAGTTCCGGGTCGTTCGCGCACGCAGAACGAACGACGGGTCGGGGGTCGTTCGCGCATGTGCAAAACGCAGGACGAGTTTCGGGGTCGTTCGCGCATGCGCAAACGCACCACGAGTTCCCGTGGTCGTTCGCGCACGCGCAGAACGAACGACGAGTTTCGGGGTCGTTCGCGCATGTGCAAAACGCAGACGAGTTCCGGGGTCGTTCGCGCATGCAAACGCACCACGAGTTCCCGGGTCGTTCGCGCACGGCAGAACGACACGAGTTCCTGGTCGTTCTGCGCACGCGCAGAACGAACGACGAGTTTCGGGGGTCTCGCGGCATGCAAAACGCAGGACGAGTTCCGGGGTCGTTCGCGCATGCGCAAACGCACCACGAGTTCCCGTGGTCGTTCGCGCACGCCGAACGAACGACGAGTTTCGGGGTCGTTCGCGCATGTTCAAAAACGCAGACGAGTTTCGGGTCGTTCGCGCATGCGCAAACGCACCACGAGTTCCGTGGTCGTTCGCGCACGCGCAGAACGAACGACGAGTTTCGGGGGTCGTTCGCGCATGTGCAAAACGCAGACGAGTTCCGGGGGTCGTTCGCGCATGCGCAACGCACACGACCGTCGCCACTGCAAACGACCACGAGTTCCGTGGTCGTTCGCGCACGCGCAGAAACGAACGACGGTTTCGGGGGTCGTTCGCGCATGCTAAAACGCAGGACGAGTTCGGGGGTCGTTGCGCATGCGCAAACGCACCACGAGTTCCCGTGGTCGTTCGCGCACGCGCAGAACGAACGACGAGTTTGGGGGTCGTTCGCGCATGTGCAAAACGCAGGACGAGTTCGGGGGTCGTTCGCGCATGCGCAAACGCACCACGAGTTCCCGTGGTCGTTCGCGCACGCGCAGAACGAACGCACGATTTCGGGGTCGTTCGCGCATGTGCAAAACGCAGACGAGTTTCGGGGGGTCGTTCGCGCATGTGCAAACGCAGGACGAGTTCCGGGTCGTTCGCGCATGCGCAAACGCACCACGAATTCCCGTGGTCGTTCGCGCACGCGCAGAACGAACGACGAGTTTCGGGGTCGTTCGCGCATGCAAAACGCAGACGAGTTCCGGGGGTCGTTCGCGCATGCGCAAACGCACCACGAGTTCCCGGGTCGTTCGCGCCGCGCAAACGAACGACGAGTTTCGGGGTCGTTCGCGCATGTGCAAAAGCAGACGAGTTCCGGGGGTCGTTCGCGCATGCGCAACGCACCACGAGTTCCCGGTCGTTCGCGCATGCGCAGAACGAACGACGAGTTTGGGGTCGTTCGCGCATGTGCAAACGCAGAGAGTTCGGGGTCGTTCGCGCAGGCAAACGCCACGAGTTCCCGGGTCTTCGCGCATGCGCAAACGCACCACGAGTTCCCGTGGTCGTTCGCGCACGCGCAGAACGAACGACGAGTTTCGGGGTCGTTCGCGCATGTGCAAAACGCAGGACGAGTTTCGGGTCGTTCGCGCATGCGCAAACGCAACACGAGTTCCCGTGGTCGTTCGCGCACGCGCAGAACGAACGACGAGTTTCCGGGTCGTGTCGCGGCATGCGCGCATCTGCAAAACGCAACGAGTTCGGGGGTCGTTCGCGCATGCGCAAACCGCCCGAGTTCCCGGGTCGTTCCGCGCACGGCAAAGCAGCACGAGTTCCGTGTCGTTCGCGCACGCAGACGAACGACGAGTTTCGGGGGTCGTTCGCGCATGTGCAAAACGCAGGACGAGTTCGGGGGTCGTTCGCGCATGCGCAAACGCACACGAGTTCCGTGGTCGTTCGCGCACGCGCAGAACGAACGACGAGTTTCGGGGGTCGTTCGCGCATGTGCAAAACGCAGGACGAGTTCCGGGGGTCGTTCGCGCATGCGCAAACGCACCACGAGTTCCCGTGGTCGTTCGCGCACGCGCAGAACGAACGACAGTTTCGGGGTCGTTCGCGCATGTGCAAAACGCAGGACGAGTTTCGCGGGTCGTTCGCGCATGCGCAAACGCACCACGAGTTCCCGTGGTCGTTCGCGCACGCGAGAACGAACGACGAGTTTCGGGGGTCGTTCGCGCATCGTGCAAAACGCAGCAGGTTCCGGGTCGTTCGCGCATGGCGCAAACGCACCACGAGTTCCCGTGGTCGTTCGCGCACGCGCAGAACGAACGACGAGTTTCGGGGTCGTTCGCGCATGTGCAAAACGCAGGACGAGTTCCGGGGGTCGTTCGCCGCATGGCAAACGCACCACGAGTTCCCGTGGTCGTTCGGCACGCGCAGAACGAACGACGAGTTCGGGGTCGTTCGCGCATGTGCAAAACGCAGACGAGTTTCGGGGGTCGTTCGGCCATGCGCAAACGCACACGAGTCCCGGGTCGTTCGCGCACGCGCAGAACGAACGACGAGTTTCGGGTCGTTCGCGCACGCGCAGAACGACGACGAGTTCGGGGTCGTTCGCGCATGTGCAAAACGCAGCACGAGTTCCGGGGGTCGTTTCGCGATGCGCAAACGCACACGAGTTCCGGGGTCGTTCGCGCAGCGCAGAACGAACGACGAGTTTGGGGGTCGTTGCGCATTGCAAAACGCAGGACGAGTTTCCGGGGGTCGTTCGCGCATGCGCAAACGCACCACGAGTTCCCGGGTCGTTCGCGGCAGCGCAGAACGAACGACGAGTTTCGGGGTCGTTCGCGCATGTGCAAAACGCAGGACGAGTTCCGGGGGTCGTTCGCGCATGCGCAAACGCACCACGAGTTCCGTGGTCTTCGCACGCGCAGAACGAACGACGAGTTTCGGGGGTCGTTCGCGCATGTGCAAAACGCAGGCGACGGTTGGGGGTCGTTCGCGCATGCGCAAACGCACACGAGTTCCCGTGGTCGTTTCGCGCACGCGCAGAACGAACGACGAGTTTCGGGGTCGTTCGCGCATGTGCAAAACGCAGGACGAGTTCCGGGTCGTTCGCGCATGCGCAAACGCACCACGAGTTCCCGTGGTCGTTCGCGCAGCGCAGAACGAACGACGAGTTTCGGGGTCGTTCGCGCATGTGCAAAACGCAGACGAGTCGGGGCGTTCCGATGCGCAAACGCACACGAGTTCCCGGGGTCGTTCGCGCATGCGCAAACGCACCACGATTCCCGTGGTCGTTCCGCCACGCGCAGAACGAACGACGAGTTTCGGGGGTCGTTCGCGCATGCAAAACGCAGACGAGTTCCGGGGGTCGTTCGCGCATGCGCAAACGCACCACGAGTTCCCGTGTCGTTCGCGCACGCGCAGAACGAACGACGAGTTTCGGGGTCGTTCGCGCATGTGCAAAACGCAGGACGAGTTCCGGGGTCGTTCGCGCATGCGCAAACGCACACACGAGTTCCGTGGTCGTTCGCGCACGCGCAGAACGAACGACGAGTTTCGGGGTCGTTCGCGCATGTGCAAAACGCAGACGAGTTTCCGGGTCGTTCGCGCATGCGCAAACGCACCACGAGTTCCCGTGGTCGTTCGCGCACGCGCAGAACGAACGACGAGTTTCGGGGGTCGTTCGCGCATGTGCAAAACGCAGACGAGTCGGGCGTTCGCGCATGCGCAAACGACACGAGTTCCCGGTCGTTCGCGCATGCGCAAACGCACCACGAGTTTCCGTGGTCGTTCGCGCACGCGCAGAACGAACGACGAGTTTCGGGGGTCGTTCGCGCATGTGCAAAACGCAGACGAGTTCCGGGGTCGTTCGCGCATGCGCAAACGCACACGAGTCCCTGGTCGTTCGCGCACGCGCAGAACGAACGACGAGTTTCGGGTCGTTCGCGGCATGTGCAAAAAACAGCACGAGTTCGGGGTCGTTCGCGCATGCGAAAACGACACGAGTTCCCGGGGTCGTTCGCGCACGAAACGACCACGAGTTCCCGTGGTCGTCGCGCACGCGCAGAACGAACGACGAGTTTCGGGGGTCGTTCGCGCATGCAAAACGCAGACGAGTTCCGGGGGCTTCGCGCATGCGCAAACGCACCACGAGTTCCCGTGTCGTTCGCGCACGCGCAAACGAACGACGAGTTTCGGGGGTCGTTCGCGCATGTGCAAAACGCAGGACGAGTTCGCGGGTCGTTCGCGCATGCGCAAACGCACCACGAGTTCCCGTGTCGTTCGCGCACGCGCAGAACGAACGACGAGTTTCGGGGGTCGTTCGCGCATGTGCAAAACGCAGACGAGTTCGGGGTCGTTCGCGCATGCGCAAACGCAGCACAGTTGGTCGTTCGCGCACGCAAACGCACACGAGTTCCCGTGGTCGTTCGCGCACGCGCAGAACGAACGACGAGTTTCGGGGGTTTCGCGCATGCAAAACGCAGGACGAGTTCCGGGGTCGTTCGCGCATGCGCAAACGCACCACGAGTTCCCGTGGTCGTTCGCGCACGCGCAGAACGAACGACGAGTTTCGGGGGTCGTTCGCGCATGTCAAAACGCAAGACGAGTTCGGGGGTCGTTCGCGCATGCGCAAACGCACCAGAGTTCCCGTGGTCGTTCGCGCACGCGCAGAACGAACGACGATTTCGGGGTCGTTCGCGCATGTGCAAAACGCAGACGAGTTTCGGGGGTCGTTCGCGCATGTGCAAACGAGACGAGTTCGGGGTCGTTCGCGCATGCGCAAACGCACACGAGTTTCCGTGTCGTTCGCGCACGCGCAGAACGAACGACGAGTTTCGGGGTCGTTCGCGCATGTGCAAAACGCAGACGAGTTCCGGGGGTCTCCGCATGCGCAAACGCACCACGATTCCCGGTCGTTCGCGCACGCGCAGAACGAACGACGAGTTTCGGGGGTCGTTCGCGCATGGCAAAACGCAGGACGAGTTCCGGGGGTCGTTCGCGCATGCGCAAACGCACCACGAGTTCCCGGTCGTTCGCGCATGCGCAGAACGACGACGAGTTTCGGGGTCGTTCGCGCATGTGCAAACGCAGACGAGTTTCGGGGGTCGTTCGCGCATGCGCAAAACGCACCACGAGTTCCGGGTCGTTCGCGCATGCGCAAAACGCACACGAGTTTCCGTGGTCGTTCGCGCACGCGCAGAACGAACGACGAGTTTCGGGTCGTTCGCGCATGTGCAAAACGCAGGACGAGTTTCGGGGGTCGTTCGCGCATGCGCAAACGCACCACGAGTTCCCGTGTCGTTCGCGCACGCGCAGAACGAACGACGAGTTTCCGGGGTCGTTCGCGCATTGCAAAACGCAGACGAGTTCGGGGCGTTCGCGCATGCGCAAACGCACCCGAGTTCCCGGGTCGTTCGCGCCGCGAAGAGACGAGTTCCGGCTTCGCGCACGCGCAGAACGAACGACGAGTTTCGGGGTCGTTCGCGCATGTGCAAACGCAGGACGAGTTTCGGGTCGTTCGCGCATGCGCAAACGCACACGAGTTCCCGTGGTCGTTCGCGCACGCGCAGAACGAACGACGAGTTTCGGGGGTCGTTCGCGCATGTGCAAAACGCAGGACGAGTTCCGGGGTCGTTCGCGCATGCGCAAACGCACCACGAGTTCCCGTGGTCGTTCGCGCACGCGCAGAACGAACGACGAGTTGCGGGTCGTTCGCGCATGTGCAAAACGCAGGACGAGTTCGGGGTCGTTCGCGCATGCGCAAACGCACCACGAGTTCCCGTGGTCGTTCGCGCACGCGCAGAACGAACGACGAGTTTCGGGGGTCGTTCGCGCATGTGCAAAACGCAGGACGAGTTCGGGGTCGTTCGCGCATGCGCAAACGCACCACGAGTTCCCGTGGTCGTTCGCGCACGCGCAGAACGAACGACGAGTTTCGGGGTCGTTCGCGCATGTGCAAAACGCAGGACGAGTTCCGGGGGTCGTTCGCGCATGCGCAAACGCACCACGAGTTCCCGTGGTCGTTCGCGCACGCGCAGAACGACGACGAGTTTCGGGGTCGTTCGCGCATGTGCAAAACGCAGGACGAGTTTCGGGGGTCGTTCGCCATGCGCAAACGCACACGAGTTCCCGTGGGTCGTTCGCGCACGCGCAAACGAACGACGAGTTCGGGGTCGTTCGCGCACAGGCGAACGAACGACGAGTTTCGGGGTCGTTCGCGACTGTGCAAACGCAGACGAGTTCCGGGGTCGTTCGCGCATGCGCAAACGCACCACGAGTTCCCGGGGTCGTTCGCGCACGCGCAGAACGAACGACGAGTTTCGGGGTCGTTCGCGCATGTGCAAAACGCAGGACGAGTTCCGGGGGTCGTTCGCGCATGCGCAAACGCACCACGAGGTCCCGGGGTCGTTCGGCAGCGCAGAACGAACGACGAGTTTCGGGGGTCGTTCGCGCATGTGCAAAACGCAGGACGAGTTCGGGGGTCGTTCGCGCATGCGCAAACGCACCACGAGTTCCCGGTGGTCGTTCGCGCACGCGCAGAACGAACGACGAGTTTCGGGGGTCGTTCGGCATGTGCAAAACGCAGGACGAGTTCCGGGGTCGTTCGCGCATGCGCAAACGCACCACGAGTTCCCGTGGTCGTTCGCGCACGCGCAGAACGAACGACGAGTTTCGGGGTCGTTCGCGCATGTGCAAAACGCAGGACGAGTTTCGGGGTCGTTCGCGCATGCGCAAACGCACCACGAGTTCCCGTGGTCGTTCGCGCACGCGCAAACGAACGACGAGTTTCGGGGTCGTTCGCGCATGTGCAAACGCACGAGTTCGGGGTCGTTCGCGCATGCGCAAACGCACCACGAGTTCCCGGGGTCGTTCGCGCACGCGCAAACGCACACAGATTCCCGGTCGTTCGCGCACGCGCAGAACGAACGACGAGTTTCGGGGGTCGTTCGCGCATGCAAAACGCAGGACGAGTTCCGGGTCGTTCGCGCATGCGCAAACGCACACGAGTTCCCGTGGTCGTTCGCGCACGCGCAGAACGAACGACGAGTTTCGGGGTCGTTCGCGCATGTGCAAAACGCAGGACGAGTTCCGGGGTCGTTCGCGCATGCGCAAACGCACCACGAGTTCCCGTGGTCGTTCGCGCACGCGCAGAACGAACGACGAGTTCGGGTCGTTCGCGCATGTGCAAAACGCAGGACGAGTTCCGGGGGTCGTTCGCGATGCGAAACGCACCACGAGTTCCCGTGGTCGTTCGCGCGCGCAGAACGAACGACGAGTTTCGGGGGTCGTTCGCGCATGTGCAAAACGCAGACGAGTTCGGGGGTCGTTCGCGCATGCGCAAACGCACACGATTCCCGGGTCGTTCGCGCATGCGCAAACGCACACGAGTTCCCGTGGTCGTCGCGACGCGCAGAACGAACGACGAGTTTCGGGGTCGTTCGCGCATGTGCAAAACGCAGGACGAGTTTCGGGGTCGTTCGCGCATGCGCAAACGCACCACGAGTTCCCGTGGTCGTTCGCGCACCGCAGAACGAACGACGAGTTGGGGTCGTTCGCGCATGTGCAAAACGCAGACGAGTTTCGGGGTCGTTCGCGCATGCGCAAACGCACACGAGTTCCCGGTCGTTCGCGCACGCGCAAACGAACACGAGTTTCGGGGTCGTTGCGCACGCGCAGAACGAACGACGAGTTTCGGGGGTCGTTCGCGCATGTGCAAACGCAGCACGAGTTCCGGGGTCGTTCGCGCATGCGCAAACGCACCACGAGTTTCCGGGTCGTTCGCGCACGCGCAGAACGAACGACGAGTTTCGGGGGTCGTTCGCGCATGTGCAAAACGCAGACGAGTTCGGGGTCGTTCGCGCATGCGCAAACGCACACGAGTTCCCGTGGTCGTTCGCGCACGCGCAGAACGAACGACGAGTTTCGGGGGTCGTTCGCGCATGTGCAAAACGCAGGACGAGTTCCGGGGTCGTTCGCGCATGCGCAAACGCACCACGAGTTCCCGTGGTCGTTCGCGCACGCGCAGAACGAACGACGAGTTTCGGGGTCGTTCGCGCATGTGCAAAACGCAGGACGAGTTCCGGGGGTCGTTCGCGCATGCGCAAACGCACCACGAGTTCCCGTGTCGTTCGCGCAAGCGCAGAACGAACGACGAGTTTCGGGGTCGTTCGCGCATGTGCAAAACGCAGCAACGAGTCCGGGGCGTTCGCGCATGCGCAAACGCACACGAGTTCCGGGGTCGTTCGCGCATGCGCAAACGCACACGAGTTCCCGGGCGTTCGCCACGCGCAGAACGAACGACGAGTTTCGGGGGTCGTTCGCGCATGGCAAAACGCAGGACGAGTTCCGGGGTCGTTCGCGCATGCGCAAACGCACCACGAGTTCCCGTGGTCGTTCGCGCACGCGCAGAACGAACGACGAGTTTCGGGGGTCGTTCGCGCATGTGCAAAACGCAGGACGAGTTCCGGGTCGTTCGCGCATGCGCAAACGCACACGAGTTCCCGTGGTCGTTCGCGCACGCGCAACGAACGACGAGTTTCGGGGGTCGTTCGCGCATGTGCAAAACGCAGGACGAGTTCGGGGTCGTTCGCGCATGCGCAAACGCACCACGAGTTCCGTGGTCGTTCGCGCACGCGCAGAACGAACGACGAGTTTCGGGGTCGTTCGCGCATGTGCAAACGCAGACGATTCGCGGTCGTTCCGCATGGCAAACGCAACGAGTTCCCGGTCGTTCGCGCATGCGCAAACGCACCACGAGTTCCCGTGGTCGTTCGCGCACGCGCAGAACGAACGACGAGTTTCGGGGTCGTTCGCGCATGTGCAAAACGCAGGACGTTTCGCGGGTCGTTCGCGCATGCGCAAACGCACACGAGTTCCTGGTCGTTCGCGCACGCGCAGAACGAACGACGATTTCGGGGGTCGTTCGCGCATGTGCAAACGCAGGACGAGTTCGGGGGTCGTTCGCGCATGCAACGCACCACGAGTTCCGGGGTCTTGCGCACTGCCAAACGCACCACGAGTTCCGTGTCGTTCGCGCACGCGCAGAACGAACGACGAGTTTCGGGGTCGTTCGCGCATGTGCAAAACGCAGGACGAGTTCCGGGGGTCGTTCGCGCATGCGCAAACGCACACGAGTTCCCGTGGTCGTTCGCGCACGCGCAGAACGAACGACGAGTTTCGGGGGTCGTTCGCGCATGTCAAAACGCAGGACGAGTTCGGGGTCGTTCGCGCATGCGCAAAGCACCACGAGTTCCCGTGGTCGTTCGCGCACGCGCAGAACGAACGACGAGATTCGGGGTCGTTCGCGCATGTGCAAAACGCAGCCGAGTTTCCGGGGGTCGTTCGCGCATCGCGCAAACGCACCCGAGTTTCCCGGGGTCGTTCGCGCTGCCAGAACGCACACGATTCCTGGTCGTTCGCGCACGCGCAGAACGAACGACGAGTTTCGGGGGTTGTTCGCGCATGCGCAAACGCAGACGAGTTCCGCGGGTCGTTCGCGCATGCGCAAACGCACACGAGTTCCCGGTGCGTCGTTCGCGCACGCGCAGAACGAACGACGAGTTTCGGGGGTCGTTCGCGCATGCAAAACGCCAGGACGAGTTCCGGGGTCGCGTTCGCGCATGCGCAAACGCACCACGAGTTCGTGGTCGTCGCCGCAGCGCATGACGATACGACGATTCGGGTCTTCGCGCAGGCAAAACGACGACGATTTCGGGGTCGTTCGCGCATGTGCAAAACGCAGGACGAGTTCCGGGGGTCGTTCGCGCATGCGCAAACGCACCACGAGTTCCCTGGTCGTTCGCGCAGCGCAGAACGAACGACGAGTTTCGGGGGTCGTTCGCGATGTGCAAAACGCAGGACGAGTTCCGCGGGGTCGTTCGCGCATGCGCAAACGCACCACGAGTTCCCGGGTCGTTCGCGCACGCGCAGAACGAACGACGAGTTTCGGGGGCGTTCGCGCATGTGCAAAACGCAGACGAGTTCCGGGGGTCGTTCGCGCATGCGCAAACGCACCACGAGTTCCCGGGGTCGTTCGCGCACGCGCAGACGAACGACGAGTTTCGGGGGTCGTTCGCGCATGTGCAAAACGCAGACGAGTTCGGGGTCGTTCGCGCATGCGCAAACGCACCACGAGTTCCCGTGGTCGTTCGCGCACGCGCGAACGAACGACGAGTTTCGGGGTCGTTCGCGCATGTGCAAAACGCAGGACGAGTTTCCGGGGTCGTTCGCGCATGCGCCAACGCACCACGAGTTCCCGTGGTCGTTCGCGCACGCGCAGAACGAACGACGAGTTTCGGGGTCGTTCGCGATGGCAAAACGCAGGACGAGTTCGGGGTCGTTCGCGCATGCGCAAACGCACACGAGTCCCGTGGTCGTTCGCGCGCGCAGAACGAACGACGAGTTTCGCGGGGTCGTTCGCGCATGTGCAAACGCAGACGAGTTCCGGGGGTCGTTCGCGCATGCGCAACGCACCACGAGTCCGGGGTCGTTCGCGCAGCGCAGAACGCACCACGAGTTCCCGGGTCGTTCGCGCACGCGCAGAACGAACGACGAGTTTCGGGTCGTTCGGCGCATGTGCAAAACGCAGACGAGTTCGGCGGTCGTTCGCGCATGCGCAAACGCACCACGAGTTCCCGGTCGTTCGCGCACGCGCAGAACGAACGACATTTCGGGGTCGTTCCGCAGTGCAAACCAGACGAGTCCGGGTGTCGTTCGCGCATGCGCAAACGCAACGAGTTCCGGGTCGTTCGCGCATGCGCAAACGCACCACGAGTTTCCCGTGGTCGTTCGCGCACGCGCAGAACGAACGACGAGTTTCGGGGGTCGTTCGCGCATGTGCAAACGCAGGACGAGTTCGGGGTCGTCGCGCATGCGCAAACGCACACGAGTTCCCGTGGGTCGTTCGCGCACGCGCAGAACGAACGACGAGTTTCGGGGGTCGTTCGCGCATGTGCAAAACGCAGACGAGTTCGGGGTCGTTCGCGCATGGCGCAAACGGCACACGAGTTCCGGGTCGTTCGCCGCAGACGCACACGATCCTGTTCGCGCACGCGCCGAACGACAGTTTCGGGGGTCGTTCGGCTGATGCAAAACGCAGGACGAGTTTCGGGGGTCGTTCGCGCATGCGCAAACGCACACGAGTTCCCGTCGTCTCGTCGCGCAGGCAGAACGAACGACGAGTTTCGGGGTCGTTCGCGCATGTGCAAACGCAGGACGAGTGTTCGCGGGTCCGTTCGCGCATGCGCAAACGCACCACGAGTTCCCGTGGTCGTTCGCCACGCGCAGAACGCATGACGAGTTTCGGGGTCGTTCGCGCATGTGCAAAACGCAGCACGAGTTCCGGGGGTATTCGTCGCGATGCAAACGCACCGAGTCCGGCGGGTCGTTCGCGACGCAAACGCACCACGAGGTTCCCGTGTCGTTCGCGCACGCGCAGAACGAACGACGAGTTCGGGGGTTCGTTCGCGCATGCATTAAACGCAGGACGAGTTCCGGGGTCGTTCGCGCAATGCGCAAACGCACCACGAGTTCCCTGGTCGTTCGCGCACCGCAACGAACGACGAGTTTCGGGGTCGTTCGCGCATGCAAAACGCAGACGAGTTCCGGGGTCGTTCGCGCATGCGCAAACGCACCACGAGTCCGGTCGTCGTCGCCCGACGGTTTCGTCGTTCGCGCACGGCAGAACGCGACGAGTTTCGGGGTCGTTCGCGCATGTGCAAAACGCAGACGAGTTCCGGGGGTCGTTCGGCGCATGCGCAAACGCACCACGAGTTCCCGTGGTCGTTCGCGCACGCGCAGAACGAAGACGAGTTTCGGGGTCGTTCGCGCATGTGCAAAACGCAGGACGAGTTCCGGGGGTCGTTTTCGCGCAATGCGCAACGCACCCACGAGTTCCGGGGGTCGTTCGCGCACGCGCAGAACGAACGACGAGTTTCGGGGGTCGTTCGCGCATGTTGCAAAAACGCAGACGAGTTCCGGGGCTGTTCGCGCATGCGCAAACGCACCCGAGTTCCGGGGTCGGTTCGCCGCAGCGCAGAACGAACGACGAGTTCGGGGTCGTTCGCGCATGTGCAAACGCAGGACGAGTTCGGGGGTCGTCGCGCATGCGCAAACGCACCACGATTCCCGTGGTCGTTCGCGCACGCGCAGAACGAACGACGAGTTTCGGGGTCGTCGCGCATGTGCAAAACGCAGGACGAGTCCGGGGGTCGCCGCCATGCGACAAACGCACCACGAGTTCCCGGGTCGTTCGGCACGCGCAGAACGAACGACGAGTTTCGGGGGTCGTTCGCGCATGTGAAAACGCAGGACAGTCCGGGTCGTTCGCGCATGCGCAACGCACCACGAGTTCCCGTGGTCGTTGCGGCGCAAGCGCAGAACGAACGACGAGTTCGGGTCGTTCGCGGCATGTGCAGCAGAGATTCCGGGGTGTTCGCGCATGGCGAAACGCACACGAGTTCCGGGTCTGTTCGCGCATGCGCAAACGCACACGAGTTCCCGTGTCGTTCGCGCACGGCAGAACGACGACGAGTTTCGGGGTCGTTCGCGCAGTGCAAAACGCAGACGAGTTCCGGGGTGCGTTCGCGCATGCGCGCAAACGCACACGAAGTTTCCCGTGGTCGTTCGCGCACGCGCAGAAACGAAACGACGGTGAGTTTCGGGGTCGTTTTCGCGCATGCAAAAACGCAGGACGAGAGTTCCGGGGTCGTTCGCGCTGCGCAAACGCACACGATTTCCCGTGGCAGTTCGCGCACGCCAGAACGAACGACAGTTCGGGGTCGTTCGCGCAGTGCAAAACGCAGGACGAGTTTCCGGGGTCGTTCGCGCATGCGAAACGCACCACGAGTCCCGTGGTCGTGCGCGCACGCGCAGAAACGAACGACGAGTTTCGGGGTCGTCTCGCGTGTGCAAACGCAGGACGAGTTCCGGGGTCGTTCGCGCATGCGCAAACGCACCACGAGTTCCCGTGGTCGTTCGCGCACGCGCAGAACGAACGACGAGTTCGGGGGTCGTTCGCGCATCTGCAAAAACGCAGACGAGTTCCGGGGGTCGTTCGCGCATGCGCAACGCACCACGAGTTCCCCTGTCGTATCGCGCACGCGCAGAACGAACGACGAGTTTCGGGGGCGTCGTTCGCGCATGTGCAAAACGCAGGACGAGTTTCGGGGTCGTCGCGCATGCGCAAACGCACACAAGTTCCGTGGTCGTCGCGCACGCGCAGAACGACACGACGAGTTTCGGGGTCTTCGCGCACGCGCAGAACGACGACGAGTTTCGGGGTCGTTCGGCATTGGCAAAACGCAGCACGAGTTCCGGGGTCGTTCGCGCATGCGCAACGCACCACGAGTTCCCGGGGTCGTTCGCGCACGCGCAGAACGAACGACGAGTTCGGGGTCGTTCGCGCATGTGCAAAACGCAGACGAGGTTCGGGGTCGTTCGCGCATGCCAAACGCACCACGAGTTCCCGTGGTGTTCGCGCACGCGCAGAACGAACGACGAGTTTCGGGGTCGTTCGCGCATGTGCAAAACGCAGGACGAGTTCCGGGGGTCGTTCGCGCATGCGCAAACGCCACCACTGAGTTCCCCGTTGGTCGTTCTGCGGCCAACGCGCCCAAACGATACGTTATGGACTTTCCCGACGGGGGGCTGAGTTGGAGAGGTTTGTTTTGTGTTGTGCCGGATGACTATGCGGCACTGCAGGCGAGGGACTTTTGGGATACGAGTTTGTCGGAGTCGGGTATGAAGGCTGGCGTGGAGGTGACGCGAGAGCATTATCGTCCCTAGCACGAGTTCCGTTGGGCTTCGTATGTTCGGCGCGGGACCGCGAGCGGCAGAAGCGCTGAATGAACGAAGCACGAGTAGTCGTTTTGGGGTTCGTTTTGTCGGGTCAGGCGCATGGTGAGCAAGCACTGCCAGGAGATGCAGTGTTTAGTTTCTGGGGGTCTGTGTCGTGGCGCGCATGGCACGAGCAGCAAGCGCTGACGACTCGAGTAGAGTTTTTCGCGGGGGTTCGTGTGCGGCGGCACGGCGCAGAAAACGCACCCACAGTTCCGTGGTCGTCGCACCGCGCAGAACGAAACGAGCGCTGAGGTTGTAGAGTTTTGTGCCGTGTTGCTGGGGGGTCGTTCGCGCATGACCGTAAAAACGCAGACGACGTTCGGGGGTCGTTCGCGCATCAGCGAAACGCGCAGTCACTGAGCAGGTGTCACGCAGGTTTGTGGGTTTGTTCGCGCGGGACGCGGACGAAGCGCATGCGACAAGCGAACGAGATTGTTGCTTGTGCGGGACGAGCGCTGGGATGCGAGGTTTTCGGTTCCGTGTGCCGCGACGAGCGCTGAGGAGAGAGTTTTGGTTATAGTGCAAAACGCAGGACGAGTCGATCGGGGGGTCGTCTCCGCCATGCGCAAACGCGACCACGAGGCAGTTCCCAGGTGGTTCGTGCGCGCCGCGCAGAACGAACGACGAGTTTCCGGGGTCGTTCGGCATTGTGCAAACCAGGACGAGTTTCGCGGGTCGCTTCGCGCATGCGCAAACGCAACCACAGTTCCCGTGGTCGTTCCGCCGCGCAGAACGATACGCGAGTTTCGGACGGTCGTTCGGCGCATGCTGCAAAACGCAGCACGAGTTCCGGGGGTCGTTCGGCATGCGCAAACG
>JAXMNL010000481.1:19002-30056 GCA_035128595.1 Eptatretus atami | reverse complement strand
AAAACGGTCACAAGGTAATTTGGTCACAGTAATTCGGTCACGGTAATTTGATCACAAGGTAATTTGGTCACGGTATTATTATTATTATTTATTATTCACTGCATTTAAGGCCAGTAAGGCCCCGACTCTGGATTAGTAAGCGAGCCACCACAGAATAAGGCCCACACACGAGAGTGCACATTACACTTAAAACACTCTATTTAAGTGTTTCTCACTATCATGTGAGCCGCGGCGGAATCATATGAATTTTGGCTAATACTACGCACTCGTATTTGCACCCCTTTGTATGGTGAAAGTTATTGAGAACGATTTGAGCAACTAAGTATCCTGCTGGATGCTGTCCAATGGGAATCCACTTGAACAGATTGGTGTAAAAGTGGAGAGGGGAGCGATAGCAGCTCAAATAATCGATTCCAGTTATATTACCGTAGTACAGCAAACTTGGTCATAACGTCATTTATGCCAACAATGTATACATCCAGGCGCGGCGCGCAAGTGATAATATTAGTTAATATCGATGTTATAACATTACTTAGCTCTTGGGCTCTTCAAATCACTGAGGTCTACCTAAGAGTGATTTCCGGTCTCAGCAGTGGATACCCTTCAAATGGACCACCGCACCAGAATGCGGGCGTAAATTCATGCAACGCTTGAAAAATGATATTCAAATGTAACAGAGTATATAAAATATACAACTTTATACTCGTCCGTCCGCACCTTTGTTGGTGAAAAATGGAATGATCGATTGTGGCAGTCACGAATGATCCGGGATGGACTTCCTACAAATTACCTTGACTGGGCGGGTGGTATGGAGTGGTGAGCTCCCGTCAATCGGTGACTAAAACATAACCTTGGTTGTACCAAGGGCATGGCTATTATAACTTCCATGATGACTGACATGTTGCTGCCCGTTTCAAAATCACTTTCGGACAATTGCATTTCCGGATGTGCCAAATTCTACTCTGGAGACGAGCGCCTCCGCCTTGGAACCACATCAGGGAATTGCCGCCCTCGTAAGGAAATATTTTGAGAAGATATACTGCTCTGTTCAGGCTTATTGGTAGAGGGAAATCGAGGGCGCTCACACAACCTCTCAAGGTACCGGAAACAATTCCTTTACCCCCGTAATCTTTGTTAGAGTTGAATGGAGGCGGGATGATTCGAAATCATTCGGAACATGGATAGTCACTCGTCGGGACATCGTGTCAGCTGGAGTCATACGTATAAATTTTCGTCGGCGCTCGCGTGGAGTGGGCTTCGTCAATCGTACCTTTCAAGCAATGGTTATAGCTTTTCATCGAATCCATATACCCGCCGTGCGAATCGGTTAAAAACCCACGTACCGCTGAGATCTCTAATCGTCTTCTCGGAACCTCTCCTGGAGACCAACACCAAGATTCGCCAGCGCACATTCTACACCACCTTAAAGGTTCCAGAGGAGGCGTATAGCTTCAATTACAGTTTCGCTACTCACTATTTTCCGACGCCCATTAGCTTGTGAATATGGATGAACGCTGGACAACTCGTCGTATTCACGGGTGTTGCCGGATTCCTACACATCCCCACTTTGAGCGGTGGGTGGAGGGGCTCCTCAACCTTTCCTTTCATGGCATGGTTAATTACTGCATGCATCCCAATTGCCACATTGAAGCATATAACGCTACCGGCGAATTTGCTCGGGATCTCACTGGAGAACCGACGTCACACACAGGTATCCCGCCGAATTCATATACCTAAGGTTGCGCGGGGAGCCGAAGCGATTGTGCTTGCAGCAATGACTCTTACACCGTCCAGAGACGCGCTAACGTCAGGATATTCCTCTATCGTCATGGACTCACCTATTGTTGTTGAAACTGCGTGAGAGGGGACCAGTTCCCACTGTGGTGGATACCGAAGCTGGGTGTCCATCAACTTTGACGGTGGGTGTGATTAAATCGGGGCCCGTACCGTCAATCGCTCTGCTACCGGAATCCGATTTTTTGTCTAATAGGCATAGAGGTCTAAGATTGTTTTTGACAACTCACACTACTCATATTTTGCTCATTCAGAATAACAACACAAGCTGCACATTCTCCAAGAGAGGTGAAGCTCAGAGGACGCAACAATGGGAATACATTCAAACGCAGCACATTATTAAACACCGTATGCAATACAGTCAAATCTATGTATACAGGCAAACAAAAAGCAGTCTCGCTAAGAGCAAAAGGGAACAAGCGAAAAACGCAACTAGGATGGACCCCGAATATGGTTATTATTAAATGTAAGGTCCACGATTTTATACTAGTCTATTACCTCTTAATGGTGCTAATCAAACGGAGTCGGGCGGCCCACAATTCAAAGATTCATTCCTCACACTAAATGGTGTAATGGTAATGGAGCCACACTACGTGCAGATGGAAGAAGTCAAGCATGGATGGTGATCGCAGATCGAGGGCATCCCATGCTGTATCCTCGTGTTTTAGCTAAGTGCGGAACTGTTGGATGACGGGGCTCGTCACGTGGGCCTTACCTTGTCAACGAGAGGGCATTGTTATACCATTTTCATGATCGAGCGCGATGTTCAAAACATCACGTAAGCGGCTTGATTTCTATCCGGGACCCCTATCTGGAGAGCCTGGTGCAGACACAGGAATGGCGGAGGCGCCTGGTTCACCAGTAGCTTATATGCTGGTTTCCCAAAGTACGCACGGCCCTCCAGAAAAGTACCGTCCAGCACATCCTGTACCCTGCGGTATGTTTGTGAAATGGAGATTGGAGAGTCGCAACCGTGGAGGTGATGGTGTCTAATCAGCAGTTCGTGACTCTGTCTACTTTCGCGCGACCGGGGCCCCACGCGATGGACAGAGGAGCCGACCTCCTCCTGAATTGCCGTGTTTCTCTTTTCAGACGGAGGCCAAATGTGGGTTACTAAGTTTTCCCGTTGAGACTGTCCTCTATTGTTCCTCACAACGACACTACCTACAGAGGACCGCCGCGATTGCTTGCTCGTCGTATTGATCGAGCGAGCGCGCGAACGCAATTGCCTAAGGCGGGACGGTATTGCATTTCCACGTACAGCGTTCAAGGTATCGCCTAAAAAGGCAACTATAGCGGTTGAAGAGCAGAGTCGAACGGGTCTTTTATCACGTGCCTTCTTGGTCAGGAGTGAATGACTACTAATGTAAGAGAGATGGAGTGCATCGAATAGAGAGTTGCAATTGCTCTGTAACGGACACCTGTGGTCCATCACTTTGACGGGAAGGTGGAGGGGCTCGTCAATCGTTATTAGGGCATGGTATATTTTATCGAGTCTCATCGGTTCCTTCAAGAATGACACGCTACGCGCGAGTTAACTTCGTTGTCGGTGACGTTCCGACTGGTACGACCCACTCGGACTGCTTGGCGCTGGCAGCTCTCCCCGGCTGTGGTGCTCAGAATGCAGCGATTCTACACCTTAAAAGTTCAAGGTACGTTCAATTCTCAAACGCACTCCTATTCGCGCTTTCGCGCGAATCTGAACCGTGCGCACAGACTAATATGCGGAGATGGAGCGTGTCCACCTACGTGTATCGTGTCCGATGCTCTCCATCTTGCACCCCGGGGGAACGGGGGAAGGGGCTCGTCAATCGTTACCTTATCAGGGCATGGTTATATTTTATGACCATTGCGTTCAAAATCACTTAACGATGCCGGTCTCCGCTGCCAGACCACACAAGAATGCATGCGATCTACAACCCCCCTTCCCCACCAAGGTTAAGGTACGTTCAAATTCCTTAACGTCATTCCTTGTTGGTGAGATGGAGATGGAAGTCAACTGTGGATGTGTCCATCACTTTGACGGGCGGGTGGCCCCCACCCGGGCCGCCCCCCTCGTCAATCGTTACCTTTCAAGGGCCACTGGTTATATTTCATGATCCACTGCCTTCAAAATCACTAACCCCCGACTTTCTCGGTCTCCCCCCGGGACCACCACCAAGAATGCAGCCGCGCCGATTCTACACCCTCCTCAACCAGGCTTCCCACACGCTACCCTCCACACCCCCCCCCCCATCCTCCTTACTCATTTTTTTTCCCTTTGTTGGTGAAATGGAGATTTGGAAGTCATGTGGATTGGTGTCCCACTCCCCACTCCTTGCACCCGCGGCCGGCCCCCGTCGCCCGCACCGGGCTCGTCATATCGTTAAACTTTCCAAGGGCCATCGTTCACTACCTTTTCATGATCCCACCCTCGCCCTCACAATCCCACTTACGCATCCTCTCTTCGGGTCTGTGGAGACCACACAAGACATCGCACCCAAAGCAATTGCTACACCTTAAGGAAGGGTGGGGTCGAAGGTACGTTAAGATTCTGACTCATAAATCACCTTATATTAGTCTGCTCTTCGAAAATCCGCTGAGATGCAGGAAAGCTCAGGCGCGAGTGAAGCATATGCGCGTCCCATGCCACTTCGCTGACGCGTGTGGGTGGAGAGGGACTCTACGTGCACCCTTTGCTGGGGATCTACATTTGTGGCCACTTTGGGCATTACTTTCTTGACCTCTGCATCTCATGTAAGCGCCTCTTCAAAGGAGTGACGTTACCGGAGAGGTGCACCGTGCGGTAGAGATACCGGCCCCTCTGGAATCCGATTCTCCGAGCTGATACGCTTCTGCCACACCAACAGTCGCGAAGAATGGCGGCGACTTGTGGTATGCAACATCATATACACAGAGCGAACTCCACTTTGGTCACCGAGACCATACACCAATTCCTTACTCTCCATTGTTGGTCGAAATCCAGCTGGAAGTCACTGTGGACAGTGATGCCCAATCACTCCTTTCTCTCGCTGTGATTCCGTTTATTTCGAAGGCGAAGCTTCCCACAAAGCGGACGTAGTAGAAATCAACATGATACGCGCTCGACGGCGTGGAGAGGCGGCTCCCATCACAAAGCCCCGTTCTACCCTTCTTCTCCGTGATCCGTTTTTTCGAGGCCGAAAGCTTCTCACACAAGCGACTGTTGTAATCGAAAAATTTGCGACGCACATGACTGAGGTTCACTGCTAACGGTCGATGAGTAACATCGCCTCCCCATTGCCCCGCTTCAGCAATATGCACCTACCGTTTTGATCGGAGTACTGCTCCGGCCGCTGCTGCGCAAAAGATGGCGTCTGCGCTTTCCGGGATAACGAGACCAGAGCGAACAAAGGATGCGATGCCTCTTGTGGCGTGGAGATGTTGACGGTGCTGGCGGAGTGGTGAGCGGATTTCGGTTGGCCTGTGGTGTTCGAGCAACGTCAAGGTAGGCTAGTCGTTGGTGTTGGGTTAACGGGGGGTAGCTGCATATTTGTTGTTGTAATGGTGGGTAGGGAGTTCCAATGTGATTTGGCCTTTACTCAACTAATAACGATAGAAATCACCTATGTAGAAAAGTCTCTGAAATGGAGATGGATAGAGCTCTCTACCAATAGGGTTCCGCCCGAACATGTGTCCATACAAGCACCTCTTGGACGGGAGGCAGACGAATAATTCCCCATTAAACAACGGTGCGGGAAATCGAGTGGACATGCCTACAGAGCATCAGCTCGTTACCCTTTATTCGAAAGCGGCAAGGATCTGAAAACATATTCGTGCATCCGTATATGGCTCGAGTGTTGCGAATTTCCCACACCACAGACTCGAACAAACATTACCTCCATTTCACCTCTCTGGTCTCTGGTCTGACCCCCACAAATCAAAGCGGCCCCGAATACACCAAGGATTGGCACCAAAATGGTTCCATAATCTAGTACTCAGCTGATACAAAACGCATTTTCATCTATTGAACACCACACGGTTCACCAGAGAGTATCGCCCTCAAGCTCCGTCCTACACTATTGAAATGAACTGGGTTGGAACTCGCATTGTTGATTTGTTGTGTTGAAAGATGGAGATGGAAGTCACTGGAGTTAGGTGATCATCGTGTCGCACAATAGCTGGCGTAAACATAAATTGTTAAACGAATGGTTGTCTGAGCGTTGAGAGTGCGAAAAGTGCACTCTCTGGTGCAAGAAGTCACAGTTATCACCTATTCAAGGGCTTCAGTACGGAGATTAATTACTCTATAGCTCGTAAAACACAAATCACGGAGCGTGAGAGGTCAAACCACTAAGCATAGACCTCTATATATGTTATCCTTATAATCCCTGAGAGGAGATCAGAAGAGGCTCCGTGCGGTTTTACTGGTAAGCAAAGGCAACATCTACAGAAGAGGCATCCATCTCATTAGCCGAGATCAGAACACATGAGTCAATGCACCTCGAGTAGTCTTAACCTTAGACCACAAGCGTCAAGAGAGAGGATTATCTGGAGAAACAATTAGGCTCTCTATAAAGCAGCTCTTGTACGACCTTACTTATAGTAGATAGAGGCTGAATGCAGTCACGTTGGAGAGAATCTTCAGGTCCAACATGTGAAGGTAAGTCCATAGGTCCTTATAGATCGAATATGGAGCGTGCACAAATCGGGTTTCTCTGAGGGGCTCGTCTTACTATCAGTAAACTCGGGTGTAAACATAGCAGCAGCCCTTGGAAATTTGCCTTGCCAGCAAAGTGACTTCCAAAAAACCACAGCAAACTGGGATATCAACGAGGAGAGCATTGGGTATTACTATAACATATCATTTGCCAAGAGACCACGAATGAGGCCTCATCCTCTCACAAACTCAATGCCCACAACGGTATCGCAACACTCTGGAATGCATATAACTCACCATCACAAGCTTGAACAGGAACACTGCCTCAGGAAGGGAAAGAGAGATCGCGGACTCGAGCTATTCCTCAGAGAGACTAAACACGTCAGAGAGAGAGAAGTCTACAGAACTGATCTAGATCCTTCTTTAGTAGAATTAAAGGTATCAGAGTATCACGATTCATATGCATTACTACTCATTCCGTTTGAGGAGTCCTAAGTGCGAAAGAAGAGAGCTGATCCACAAGTACACTGTGGAGACTCAGATGTGCAATAATACACCACTGTGTTGTGAGTAAACCGGGCGAACGTCGGAGAAAAGAGGGCTGGACCTTCCTCGTAACCATATCCATGACGTTGACACAAGACTCATTCCTCCATGGCATCCAAGTCAACAGATCCCCGTAATTGTCAGGGTGACAGAACAGAACTCTGTTCTGCTAAATCGCTGATAGCGTCAATTATCATGAATGCTTCTCATTTCTGTGCCTCATTTCAAACCATCAACACTTATGACCGATTGCGAGGTGCATCGAAATGAGGTACCTGACAGACCCATGAAGGTATGTTGAAAGCGTAAAGCCTAACTGACCGATTTTGGTGAGAAAATGGTCAAGCACTTTCCACATGAACTCTGCAATTACACAGCGACGATTATATACAGGGTTGATACTCAAACAACTCTTTAAATATGGTGTTGAGGTAACAAGGGAATAGACCCCACTGAAGAAGACGAAGATATACCAAAGCCAAATGTATTCAACCTTCCCTCGATAATCTCCGTAATCACATTTGTGAAATGGAGATCGGCAAGCACTCGCGATGCGATTTCAGTGGATGAATACCATCGAAGCACACTTTGACGGCTGGAAGACGCGCGTTCTTTAGAGAGCGCTCACTTGCCGTATCTGAGATCAGTTGTAATCCTTTACACAGAGAGTGGCAAGGGTAATCAAGGATTTAGAATTAAGCTACGTGATCACATTCAGAATTTCACACAATAACAGTCTAAATGTAACACGCGATCTATCTGCTCAGGCAGTAAAGTATAAAGGAGCGCAAGGTTCATTTGCCTGTTTTGAGAACTTGGTACCTGTACTGACCATGAATAGTAATAGCAACACACTCAGCGACTTTCCATTATCACTACTTTAAATCTAAATTTGACAAAAGGTCAATCAGGTATTACGTTTAAATACACTGACTATCACTCTAGCGTGTACCAATTAATATGATGCATCCCTATCTACATTGTCAGAGTACGAAGAACGGCCAATTTTCGGGCTCCCACGCCTGCCAGAGAGAGTAGAGGAGATAACGAGGTGTCAACCCCACACGCCATATTGGAGCAGGACAGACAGGAGACGTAGCGACAGGGGCCTACGATCGAGAGATGGGACGAGAGCGAGCTTACGGGAAGTGACAGCGACAGCATTGATACAAGCAGATCGGGCCTTATTCGCGTCTATTTGAGGCATTGTTTACATGTAAGAGCGCCAGTTCACCTGCCATCTGAACTCAACAGATCTGCACGATGATATGGACAATAATCATGAAGTCGAAGCCAATTCTATACTCTGCTGGGTCCTTCGCAGTCCGCATCGGATCCAAACATCTAATAGGATGTATATTGCCCATGCTGATTTGTCTATGGATGAATGAACCTCTTATGAAAGACCAAAAGGAAATTTACGCAGTTAAAAGGATCACGCAATTTCTCACCAATTGTGGCCTGTTTTTGAGATTTGCCTAGATATCAGTTATCCATTATGATTTATCGATGAGAAAAATTAGGAAGTAGGTCTGAGATAGACTATCTAGACGCTCGAAAATCGAATTTGTCATCCGGTCACACCACTTGTGATTCGGGAAACCCATGAAGTCAGTAAAAGACGTGGAGATTAACGAGGAAAGAGAGCAGAAACCGCCTAATTCAGTATAATTAACTCTTGTAGGTAAATTAAGGGCTTGGTGCCAGGAGTATTATTGTTGTCGATTTTGATCGCCATGCTCGCCATTTCAAACATCACTTAGTCAATTGTATTGAATGCGCCGATCTCTGGATGACATCCCTAGCAGCATGAGCCAATCGCAGCTCCGATTCTATAAAGCTAATAACAAGACACTTTAACAGGGTTTGCGAGAGGTAATGGGCATGATTCAACAATTCACTGACGAGAAAAGCATTGACAGGAAAACCTAGAGGTTCACTTTGAATTTATTGATTATTTAGAGGAGATATGGAGATTGATGACAGAGACTCACTGTGCTAGCATTTGGATTGGATGGTCAGAGTCTCATTGGGTGGCCCTCCAAGCCAATTTTTTAAAGGCTATAGGTCCAGAAGCCGAACCTGCTGAGAAAATTGACTAGAAAAAACTATAAGGGCAAGTATAACCTAATTAATTATATTTTTTGCAGCCATTTTTGATTTGTTTGTGGCCATCTTGGATTTTTAGGCCAAATCTGGGTGGCCCCAAGCAATCTCAAGGAATTATTGATCAGGAGTGGACGAGAACCACTGTAGAAAAGGGACAACTCTACGTTGACCAGAGAAAACTACGAGCGAGGTCAGTATATACCTTTCAATACACCTTAAGAAGGCTAATTTAATGGCGCAATTATTTGGAATTTTTCGGGAGTGCATACCATTTCAGTCTCGTAACTAGAGAGAGCACTTAGGAGCCACAAATTCCTGGGTGGCCCCCAAGCTAATATCAAAATGGTATGGTTCAGGGATGTATTGCAATGGCCACTGAGAAAACCTTCTGGCAATGTAGGAAAACAAGTGCCAAACAGAAATGAGAGGCGGATGTGCGCGACGCTTATGGAAGGTGGCAAGGTAAGTTAGAATTCCTTACGGCCTCCCTTGTGTGTGGAAATGAGAGAAGTCGAGAGCTGTGGAGTGGGTGCCATCACTTTGACGCGGGCGTGTGGAGGGGGCCGCGAATCGTTACCTGTTCGGAAGGGCAATGGTTATAGGGGGTTGGTTCGATGATCAATTGCGCCGTGTAGAGTTTGCCTATTCACGGGTTATTTCCCTGTCATTACATGACACCGATATAGACTCAGCTTTGATTGTGAAGACTGATTTCTTCGTGCACAATTCGACCGAGCCTAACACTAAGAATGGCAGCGATTCTAAAGACCAGAACTTTAACAAAAAAGGAATTAGTAACATAAAGTAAAATGTAAAGGTAATTAAACAAAGAGAAGTTCATAGAACACAATTACACACACGCTGCCTTTGAGAAAATAAAGACATGAGCGGGGTCTGCAAGCAGCAAATTTGATTTTTTGGTCACGATTCCGTAAAAGCCATAATATTTTTTGTCAAAGTACTGCTAAATGGAAAGGGTTTGAAAAGTGCGAAGAAGGCGATGTGTGTGTCCTGCAATTGATCAAAGTTATAACAACTCCAATTGAAATAAAATTAATATTTTGAAGGTGTAGAAAAAAAAACAAATTCCAGAAGTTTACCGCCGTTGATGCCAGCAATCTTTTACACCACCCTATCGAACACCCCTTACATGTTCTTCAGCAATTTGTGTCCTTTATGATTCCTTAAAAAGAGTAACTTTCCCCGTTTGGAACAATTTTCAATTTGTTTGAACTGCCGACAGGCAGAGTTAAAAAAAAAAAAAAAAAAAATCTCACCATTTTTGACAATGCGCGATTGGGGACGAAATCATAGCCAAAGATTGTTTAAACTCAGTATTTTTTGATTCATGTTCAAAACATAAATTCATGAAATCAAGTTGTTCCCGATTATGAAAATGACGTTTGTCCAACATACAGCAAAAACATAACCACAGAACAAGACAGAAATGTACCAATGCTTTAACACCACTTCGCTTTAGTGCAACAGGGTAATAAAGCCAGCAACGTTATACAGTAACAGATTGCCTTCACAATGCTTCCTTTGCGCTGGATTGGAGTTGGAATCTTGTTAACCCTGAGCAACTGCTTAAACACTGGATTAGCTAAAGCCTTCAAACACAGAGGAAGACAATGAATAAAGATAAATACAATGAAAAGAAAGACTATACTAATATAGCCATCAACGTGGTATCAGAATCCTTGGCCGTTGCCGGACGTCCAGTGAATGTGAGAAAAATGAAAACAATTTCACTGGTAAATCAAAACGTGATCCTAGAATTTAAGGGGATCTTTAGGCCCCTGGGAGGCTCCATTCCAATCCAAAACCTGCAAAAGGAAATTACAAACCAACGAAAAGCAACTTAAAAAAGGCTTCGACTCATCACATTCGTGAATTATCTACACCAACTAACTGACAGATTTATAGTTTCACCTTTCAACGGATCAATTTTTAAAAATTTTGGTGATAATAGGTTATGACTAACAGG
>JAXMNL010000481.1:7764-18977 GCA_035128595.1 Eptatretus atami | reverse complement strand
GAATAAATGCGGCCTTAAATGCAGTGAATAATAAATAATAATAATAATACCGTGACCAAATTACCTTGTGGCCGAATTACCGTGACCAAATTACCTTGTGACCGTTTTACCGTGACCAAATTACCTTGTGACCGCTTTACCGTGACCAAGTTGCCCGTGACCAAATTTCCTGTGACCAAATTACCGCGCCCCCGCCTTGGAACGCCATCTTGCCTCGTCGGAAATAATTTTAAACGCTCGTGGTTTGGTGGGAATCGAGGGTCGCTCACACACAGAGAGATTGAGAGCGCTGAGAAAAGTGGTATCAATTGTTGAAGTCACTGTATCAAAGTACCACAGGAAGTGTTTGTGGTACTTCCACCAGCTAGTGACTGTGTTCGTCTTATTGAACAGTCTTTGTGTTGGTGTCGCATAATGTTCGTCTGTATGTCGATGTGTGTATGTTTGGCAGCTCCTGGTGAGCTCAGATTCATGGAGAAATTAATTACATAAATAAAAAGCACGTTCACTGTTGTCTCGTGTCACTATTTGTGGCCATCTATTTTATGTGTGTGCAGAGGGGAGGATAGATGAAAATTTAATTTGGTGAAAGGGAGAATTGAGGAGAAAAGAGAAGGGAGGAAGAGGTTGAGGAGATATGAGCAAAGAAGAGGGTAGGGAAGAGGAATATTTTGTACTGGGGTGGCGTGTGTGTGTGTGTGTGCATGTGCGCGCGTGCGACACCACACTACACAACACACACAACACACACACACATTTCAAGTTTGAAGTTAATTTGCTCAGGCTGCCAATTTGTACCCTGAGCAAAAGTAATATACGAAAGTAATATGGAATTATACTTAGAATCACGATACGTGATATTGAATCTGGCAAAATTGCCCTGGATGCTACAAATTGTCAGCCATCAACACTTTCCTAAACAGTTTGCTTGGAGTGAAGTGGCTCGGGTGCAATGCAAGGCATTGAACTCAAGCGCTGGAGTGAAGGCTGCTTTACAAAGCAAATAATTGTGGCATGCCACAAGCACATGGTTAGCTTTGTCGCAGCAGCCAATTTTCCAGAGGTGAAGCACAGGCTTTGTTGAGACGGCTGGGCATGGCAGCACAGACAGCGGGGCAATTGGGAGGTGAGAGAGTCTTGCGATTTTTGCACCGAGAGCTGGTGACAGACGGGACAGGGATGGTGCACAAGGGATTGCTGGCTTTGGTTCCACTTGTAATGCCTGGACTTTCTTTTATTCTTTTTTTCCATGCTCAAGAAACTTTTTAGCAAAGTTTATGAACGCTTATTTGCTGAATTTCATAGATGCAAGGTGTTTTTTTTCACAGCTCTGAGGTCTGAAATGAGTAATGGACAATAATTCCTCTAGTGTCAAACTGAGTTAGCTCAAACCAGAATACATATTCCTGACGATAAGGTTTGAAACTCCATGGAACGTGAACTCATTTTGGCTGAAGTAGTTTAATCAAAAGAAACGAGTGCATCAGCAACAGTAATATGGCAACTTGGTAGCACAACAACAATATGTATCTTGAAAAACTGTGATAATGGCATATACACGATATGTTGCATGCAGTAGTGAAAAGCATTATTTTGTCTGCTCTGTCCTGCTCTTGTCATCCATGACTAATTCATTGACACGTTCACATAATAGTTAATCTTCTTAAGGTGTAATATTGTTACAGATTCTGGTCTATAAATGGGTATAAATAGGAATATAATAGAATAGGTTATTTGCCTAGTAAATGGAGGAAGGAGTCAGTGTGATGTATTCCGATAGAGGTAAAACGTGTCAAGCAAGTGTAATAGAAGCGTTCGTCTCCCCCATCAATGTGTGTGTCTAACCCATAGCAGAACCGCCAGGTATACCAGTGCTGATTGGTCAGCAGGCCAAGGGCCACCACCCGTTGCTGGACATTGCCACATTTTCGCAGCCATGATGTCCGCAGCTGATAGCGAAGTAGATGCCAGTGTGGCAAAATATGGGACTTGCCACGCCAAGCAGGACAAAATGCGGCAGCTGGGAGGCCATTGGGCGCAAGCAACAACTAAGATAACGGCCTACTTGGTCCGACACGAGGGCCACATGGCAGCAAATAGGCAGCCGACCAAGCCAATTGGTGGGAAATCTGGCTGGGATAAAGAAAACAATTTAGGGAGAAGTAGTAATCAAGTATAGAATAGGGGTACCAAAGGAGGAGTAAAGCAGAGAGAAAAGAAGGTACAAATAGACGGCAGTGAGTGTAGCCTGGAGAGGCGAGCAGAAGATAGAGTTAGAAGGCAGAGATAAAGATAATAAAATGAAAGTGGAGAACAGAGGTAGAGGAAGAGATAGCAGAAACAGTACGTGGGAGATAGAATATTATCAATGGAGAATGAGCCAGAGATAGAAGTAGACAAAATAAATTTGGGAATGGCCGTAGCAGATGAGGCAGTTAAGATGTGTGATGGCAGTGCGGTGTGAGATATGCTTTAAGCGCTCAGGTGCAAGGACTATGTATTGGTGGAAGCCGAAGGATGAGTGTGATATGCGATGGAGCCCGTGTTGCGCCAAAGGCACACGGATGCACCATGGGAATGGTGTGAAAGGAGGAAGTTATCCAGTTACAGGGGACTAGATGGGGGCTCTCACAGTGAGGTGTGTGTGCTTCCCGGTATGTGTGCAGTGGCGAGGCGGAGCCCGCCATGCAAGCAACTGTGCTGGAGCACGGATGCAGCCCAGCAAGTGTGCCCGCAAATGGCCGAACCGTGAGTGTGGGTAGACGTGCATTCCAGTGCCATGCTGAAACTGCTGGCAGGAGGTGAAAGTGTGCGCCTGTGGGTAAGGGCTGTGTAAGTGTGAGATGCGAGTGGGAGTGAGGGTGAAGGCATCCTGTGAGTGGGGAGAGTTGGTGATGGTGGCGTGAAAAGATGGAACAAGGCAAGGAGTAAGGACAATGGCCAGCAGGGAGCTACTAGTAGTGATGCGACAGGCCTCATGATAGTGGTAGAGTGGCTCGTCACTGACTAAGAATCAGCTCCGCTCTGTCTGAGCAAACAACATATTAAATTAGAGGTCATAAGACTGGAGGTTTTCATTATATTGTAAATTGTTGCAACATTTTGGGTCAAATTAGACCACAGTGATTCTATCAATGTTTATGAATATAACTGTTCATGAGATGTGATTTTTTTTAGATCCTCGTGAGGATCTCTAGTCTTACTCAGCGTTGTTGTTCTTCATCTTCTTCTTGTGACCTTTTTTCGATCCCCTTCGTGGAGGATTCTCTAAGTCTTACTCACGTTGTTGTTCCTTGTGGAGCTTTTTTGTTTCAAGCCTATAGTTTTCAATCGAAACTTCCTAGAAACTTGCATATACAGTATAATGTAAAAATACCTGCGCGACAGAAACCATCGTCCGATTTTGACAATTCCTCCTAGAAAAGAAGGTATGATGTCAAAATATCTCCGCTAATGGAAATCGCCTAAAAAAATTAATCTCCGAAACTAGGCAAGCTTTTTGAATTCTGTTTGCGGGAATCGAAACAGGGCATTAGCAACAGAGAATTAACTGCACAATATGAATGCTCATTTGATTGTCATGTCAATTTTTATTTGACGTCATTCCTGTTTTTTGACATTTTTTTTTGTTTCACAGACCAGAGTTTACATCGATCTTCGTGAAACTTGCCCAGGTATACGCAGAAAGCCCAGTGCAAGGTAGTAACCATCCTCCGATTTTGGAAATTCTTCTAGAAAAAAAGTTTGACTCTAATATGCGTAATGGAAATCGCCTAATACCATTATCTACGAAACAGGCAAGCTGTTTGAATTTTGGTTTGCGGGAATCAAGCCGGGCATTGAGGCACAGATAATTATCGCATAACCTGATACATCAACAATGACGTCCCCCCAAAAAAATATTCGTGTTTTTTGGACGTCATCATTAAGAGGACGAGAATCTTAGCTCATTGTGAGCTTGTTGTTTCGACAGGCTGACAGTTTTGCTTGAAACTTCCTGAAATTGGCATACTATATGTATAAAACACCGCTGGCGCAGACAGTAACATTCCGATTTTGAAATTCTCCTAGAAAAAAAGTTAAATGACGCAAAATTTCTCCGTAAGGAAATCGCCTAAAAAATTATCATCCAAAACTAGGCAAGCTTTTTGGAATTCTGTTTGCAGGAATGACAGGGAATTTAGCAGGATGAATTACCGCACATAATGATACCTCACTATGACGTCATATCAAATTATGACGTCATTGCACTATTTTTTGACATTTTTTTGTTTCACAACCCAGAGTTTTTTCATCGGATCTTCGTGAAACTTGCCATGTATATGCAGAAAGCCGTGCGCAGGCAGTACATCTCCGATTTTGGAAATTCTTCCTAGCAAAAAAGTTGAAGTCATAATTCGCCACTAATGGAAATCGCTATACATTATCTCCGAGAAACGAGGGCAAGCTGTTTTGAATTTTGTTTGCGGGAATCGCAAGCCGGGAATCAATATCTGTACTGTGTATATGTATATTATGTATATATATGTATATATATATGTACTATATCTATATATCTACCTATGTGTGTATATATAGTTATATAATGTATATATATAATATAATGTATATATTATAATATATGTTATATATATAATATATGTATATATAAATTGTGTCATAAAATATATATATACTGTTGTGCAATTTCGCGCCTGCCGGCGTGCGATCGGCCGCTTGACTGCGAATGCGGCCGCCCGCCCACATCGGAACGGACAATTCGTCGTGACCTCCTGGATAATACCGCCAGAAACCAGTCAGGGTGGGGTTAACCCCACACCCAGTCCCGCAGTCTACCGCGCGAATAGGGTGAATCGCCAAATTGTCTATATACTAAGTACCGCCGCGTGGGTAATCTGGCCGAGGGATGGGACAGCCACAGGCCGACTCGGACGAACCGTTCAAGCGGTTCGTTCCGTATTACAGGGATAACCGACGCGAGTTATCGTCCGGCCTTGGACGGTTCGATTAATTACGGGAGTTTCTGTAAAACCCACTATTAATCCCTTACGTGATGCAAGAATGGAGATTCAACAAAGGAAAGTACGCAGCGAAACGGGGAACAATTGGACAAGCAACTTTTTATTCACACTCGCAACCAAGCCACGTAATTAACTGCATCAAAGAAAATAAAGCAAGAAAAAGACGCAGAGTTAATACCGAATGAAGACTTACAACACGGCAACACTTACATCAGTTCTACTTTACAAAGACTGCGCAACCCACCATTTACACAAACCCAAAGAAAAGAAAGGATTCCGCTTGGTGGCGGCCGTCGAGTCTCCTTCCACGACCTCAACTCGAGCTCCGTCTTCTCCGCGCGTCCTCCACTGCCGACTCGAACGACGACAACATGGCTCGACTTAACGAGCTCCTCGGGCTCCGCGAGTTTCACGGAGCTCACACGACGGCAGAGACACTCGACCACGACGTACGACACAACAACGACTTCAGAAGGAGGCGAGTTCAAGAGTCAGGCGAGTTCCACGCCTTTTGTCGACTCGCTTGCTCGCGACCAGGGGAGGTCCAAGAGCTTCAGCTCCAACGGGGCAAAGGAAAACGAACCAACCAACAAGGACGACTCTTCACGCCACCCTTTTGTTAGGGGTAGCTCGCGCTTGCTCCGCCCGCCGTTCTTGGCTCCTCCTTACTTCGAGGCGTTTCGCAGAAGTCTCTCGAAGGGGGCGTGCCATCCACTCCGACTGCCTCACGCCGTGCATCCACTAATCGGGAGACGAGTTGCCGCACGCCTCCCTTACAACAAGGTGGTGGGGGGGATTCGGGCGAAGCAGTCAGCGGGGAAATTGGCGGGAAACCCAACAGCGTTGTTGTTTTTTGTTCTTGCACGCGCCCGCACGGTGCTCGTTGAATGGCGATTGGCGAAGATGTGTAGCGTAGTTGTGGAGGTGGCGTCGTGTAGTGAATGGCGTGATCGTTGAGATGTTGGTTGTGGCGATGTTCGTTGTTTTTGCCCAATTAACACAGCAAAAGAAAAAACGAGCTAACTAACGAAGCGTCGCCAGCCCGAATGGATCACATATATCCCTCTAACAACGGTTGGGCTAACCACATGAATTACCGTATATTCACTGAGGACCCTTTATGGTGTAATGCGAATTTCCACAACCGTAACAAATAAATAGATATATATATATATATTAATATATTTTAGTGTATATAATATATAATATTATGTTAATATAAATATATATATTATAAAAATATATATGTATATATAATAATATATGTATATATATATATATGTTATGTATATATATATATATATATATATTATATAATATATATGTATATCATGTATATAATATGTGTATATATTATAATATGGTGTTATATATGTGTGTGTATATATATTATATATTATATATGTATATATTAATATATATATATGATAATATGAAGTGTATGTATATATTATATATATTATAGTATATATATATACTATAAACTAGAAGAAGTAACATTTAAAAAAATGTAAAAACGGGATGAAATCTGCAAAGAAACAACCAAACAAGGGTGGAATGAACCACATTCGATACAACACCACAATCGTCTTCTGATTTTCATCAACGACATCTTTTGACATTTTACTTTTGTTGTGGGATTGTGATCAATCAACGTCAAAGATATTGATGCTAAACGAGAGGATTGTGGTGGTTCATTCTTGGTAATTCTTCTTCTTCATTCTTCTTCCTCATCCAAGAATGAGTGTCCATTTTCCCCGTATATCTCCTCTATATGGAGTCTACGTACTCCATGGATATCGCCGCCGTTGAGGGTGGGGCATTAAATCATTTTTCGACCATTTGGTTTGCTCTGTGTAGGTTTCCGGCTTGGTTTTGGGGCTTCAACAACCTCTTGGTTTGCAAGAAACTGGAAAGTTGCCTGTGTCGGTGGCTGTGGTTTATGTCAGCTGGGTCCTCCTGTGGTATTTGGAGAGGTGAGGCATTTCCTGAGAAGAATAAGGGTTAAGTGATATTTAATGGGGTCTCGGGTTTGGGTTTATGAATGTTTATCGATTCTGCGTGGTTTGAGCCATATAGGCCACGACAGATTCAAAAACATAAAATTGTCTAAATGAATTTTTTTTCAAGCATTAATGAATGCATGTCATGACATGCTTTCTTCACATGAAAAATTTCAAGACTGAAAAATAAGTTAACGGGATCAAACTTTCATCTAATTATATTGTTTTCATATTCCATGTAGATTAAGACTCTTTTTAAAGCGAGTTAACTCTTTTACAACTAATATTCAACAACACTAGGTCGAAATTTTGTATAGCGAATCCGTTGTAAGCACTGTGGGACGAACTATGAAATGCAATATTTTATTCAAAATGTTTGGTTTTAAGCAATATTTAATTGTAAAGTGGTGTATTTCATGCTTTCAGTTTAAATGAATGCAGAAGTAAACTCAGTCAAGCATTTGGGGTTCACTGTTAGGTCTGTAATTGTTTTCTTCTGAATACTGTACATTAAACATAATGGCCTTTTTCAAAAAGAAAATTTGCCATGTATATCTACAAAGGGTTGGGTTGCTTTTCATGAAATGTTCCCTTAAGTTCTGTACTACTGTGGCTGTAACCTATACAATGCATTTGTGAGTGGGGTGAGAACTTCAGTTTTCACAAGTAGACAAGCGAAACAATATTAAATCTCAGTTGGGACAGATAGACTGTTCTTTGTTTAACTGTTTCTTGTCCCACCTTTAATCTTCCTATCACTCCGTGCTCTGTCTGTCTCTTTCTCCGCTCCGCCCCCTCCCCCGTCCCATCCTCTCTCTCCTTTCTCCCCTCTCCTCACTACCCACCTCCCATTCGCACCTCCCTCCCCTCCTCTCCAGTGAGTGGGGTTCTGAGTCGGCGTGAGGGGGGGGGGTAGGAAAATCTGACAGAGTTGTGTTGAGGGCTTCAAGTCACATTTTACAAATGTGTGGATTTCTGCGGGTACTACTGGTAGAGGTACATATGTACATTTTTTCTATATATATATATAATATATATATAGTTACGGATTTTTAGAATCCCGGTCTGATGAATGCATCCATCACATACAGGTATCAAACAGTTATTTCTTAAATGCATGTTTCAGATTAGCCCCATCCCATGTCTAATGGGATCTTAAAATGTGATGCGTTGAGAAGGGTAAAGGAAGATCCCTCTCTTATGGGAAAGCTTTTTCCTTTAATGACAGACACGTTCACACACAATTCTTGCGGAGCTCCGACGCCGCTTTTTGAGAGCGACGGGGTCATCTGGAGCGCACGAGTCGTCATGGTAACCGTGTTCCAGTGGGGCGGGGTGAGCTTGGGCAAGACGACACCCGTGAAGACAAGCCGGGGATATAAGAATGAGCGAGAGAGAAGGTGAGTACGTTCTGTGAGGGAGACGTTCTGAGATATAAAAAAGTGAGGAAAAGGAAGGGACGTTCTGAAGAGAAAGAGATGACGTTCTAAGAGAAGGAGAGACGTTCTGAAGAGAAGGAGAGTACGTTCTTTGAAGAGAAAGAGAGACGTTTCTTGAAGAGAAAGAGAGACGTTTAGAAGAAAAAGTCCAGAGAGGAAAAGCAGGGCGAGGGAAGCGACCAAAGAACGGGTAAATAACCAGCGCCGAAAAGACAATTTCGCCTCCAATGCTTTCGCAAGTGAGCGTGTTGGTCGCGTGTGGGTGTTGCGCGTGTGTGGCACAACAAGTGAAGGCACGGATTCGATCACGCAACACACCAGGGTCTAAACCCACGCGGACGATCTCGGTGCCCACCAGACGTCAACTTGCATTCAAGGCTGCCGGAGAGGGGTGCACGGCAAAGCTGAACACGCAGTCCGCATGTTTCAGGACGTTTTCGCTTCACCGGGACGACTTTCTGGTGGGCGAGACGTTCTCCCCTCCTCCCCTGAATGATTCTGCTGGGTACCTGTCTGCGTTTTAGCTGTAAATCAGTCCGATACCAAGCATCTGCTCTTTGTCTCGTTCCTGGCATTTTGATTGATTTTGCTTTGGAAATTCTTTATTACCTAGCAGAATACAAAGTTATTTTTATTTATTGGCTGCTCTTGAGCACCTTAATTTGGACAATTTCCATCTGTCTGTCTGTCAAGCGAAACTTTGGTCAGCCGTGGGGCTAAACACTCACGATTCAATGAAATTTGGTAGGTAGGACAATATTTCTGGGAACTCCGTGTGCTTTCGAATATGGGACCCCGTAGCACGGCATAGCAACAGCCTTTAAAGTGGTCAAAAATCGAAAAAAATTAATCGAAAAATCGAAGCTTAGAGTTCTGTGCAAATCTATCTGAGCCTCCCTTCCATGCCAATTTGCAGCCTAACAAAAAGAATATTTGGAGGAGGAGGATAGTTTTGGGCGAGTACTATGTGAATTTCAGAAACGTTAATTGCGAATACTCTAAGAGAAAGAGTCTGATTTTGATGAAACTTGGGTGAAATGTGTACCATGTGGCTAGCATGTACACAAATTGAATGGTTGCTATGCACACCTGCCGTTGCTTAGCAAAGCTAAAATACTTTATCGTACTTGTACACTTATTGTGGACTGTTACAAAAAAATCACTACACCGAAACTGGACCTCCGAGGGACCTGTTTTTTTTTGTGCCCACAGGAGAATGTTTACAGCATGATATAAATAAATTTTCGCGAATAGATTAAAAGGAATTACCGGGCTGCGCTTTGTTAAGTCTCTTTGGAAAGCATGCCTGAAAATCTTCACAAGGCGGGTTCTGGGCGCAAATAAGAGGGCTGTGATAATTGGCTGTCTTAGAGCACCCTTATTCCTGGACATTTCCATCGTCTGCTGTCCGCGAAACTTTGGTCAAGCAGGGCTAACCACTCAACGATTCCAATGAAATTGGTAGGTTTAGGACCAATATTTCTGGAATCGTGTGCTTTTGAATATGGGAACCGGACTAAGCAACGGCATAGCAACGGCCCTTAAAGTGGTCAAAAAATGAAAAAAAAAATAAATAAAAAATCTAAAGTCGAAGCTTAGAGTTCTGTGCGCAATTATCTGCTCCTTCATGCAATTTGCAGCCCTAACAAAAAATCATTTGTAGGAGGAAGATAGGTTTTGGGCGAGTACATGTCGAACATTCAGAAACGGTTAATTGCAATTTCTAAAGAGAGTCTGATTTTGATGAAACTTGGGTGAAATGTGTAATGTGGCTAGCATGTAACACAAAAATGAATGGTTGCTAATGCACACCTCCGTTGCTTAGCAACAGCTAAAATACTTTAGTACGTCGTACACTTATTGTGGACTGTACAAAAAAATCAATACTACCTCCGAAACTGGACTCCGAAGGACTGTTTTTTTTGTGCCTAAGGAGAATGTCTTACAGCATCATTAAAAAATAAATTTTAGCGAATAGATAAATGGAATTACCAGGCTGCATTTTTGTTAGAGTCTCTTTGGAAAGCTGAAATCACTAAGGCGGGTTTTGTGGGCGCAACAAGAGGGCTGTGATTAATATTTTAATTTGTGCTAAATTTGATCGATAGCATGTAACAATAGATATCGGTTGTTTCGCGTCGGCCAGCTTTTCCATCTAGAGCGAGCAGCCATGTCGCCTACTGGCTTTGTTTAATTTTATTATTAATGAAGTTATTTGTCGATTTCACTGTGTGTTTGTCTTTCCTTCTCTTGGTCGGCATTGTCCGAACTGAGAATAGACTGGGAGGTAATTCCACAGATTTGACAAAAAAATCGGTTGGCAGGCAACAGCAGCAAGTTAAAACGCTCGGCGCTAATTAAAATCTAATGCAGATAACATTGGTGTTTGGCCGAGGGCGCGTGCCCGCTCAGTAAACCACGTGACTCTAGTTAACGAATAATAGACGGCGACACTGGAAACTCGTGGTTGACTGGGTGGCGTTGCTGGTTTTAAAACATCCCACCGTACATAACGTTAATGTGAGCAGTGGCTCCAGTCAGCCTGCTCTAAGCCGTGACAACCGGGGGATAATCCTGAGTGACAAGCTGGTGTTTTGGTATCGTGGCCGCACAATAATAATATATATAAATATATATATATATACTATATATATTAATGTAACGAATTCGCGCCCGCTGACGTGTGATCGGCCGCGTACCTCTCAATACGAACTGGTGCCACCGGACCGGACAATTCAGTCGTTGACTTT
>JAXMNL010000480.1:29023-41450 GCA_035128595.1 Eptatretus atami | reverse complement strand
AATGAGGAGTGCAATGGGAGACGGCATACGAATGGGGAGAGGACCAAATGGGGTCGGGCGGAATGGGAAGGGCACGAATGGGGATAGGGCACGATTGTGCGGAGGGACGTATGGCGACGGGCAAAATGGCGGACGAGTCGAATGGTGGAAGCACGAAATGGCGGAGGGGCACGAATGGCTGAGGGCACGAAATGGCGACGAGCCTTTAATTGCGACAAGCTCGAAATGGGGACGGCTCGAATGGCGGGAGCGAGCTTGAAATGAATGACGGCGAGTTTGAATGGTGTACGAGCTCGAAATGGGGGCGAGCTCAAAATGGTAGGCGAGCACGAAATTGCGGCGAGTTGAACTGGTGGACGATCTCGATTGGCGGAGATTTGAAATGGAGACGAGGTCGAAATGGCGGCGAGAGCTCGAAATGGTGGACGAGCTCGAAATGGGGCGGGCAGAAATGGCGGAGAGGTACAAAATGGCGGACGGGCACGAAATGCAGAAGGCCATTGAAATGGGGACGGACACGAAATGGCGGGCGAGCACGAAATGGGGGCGAGCTCGAAATGGCGGACGAGCTCGAATGGGCGAGCTCGAAATGGCGGAGAGTTTGAAATGGAGGAGAGGTCGAATGGGGGCGAGCTCGAATGGCGGAGAAGGCACACACATGGCGACGGACGAATGGCTAGAGAAATGGGTGGGCACGAAATGTGGGAGGGGCGTATGAGGACGGGCAAGTGGGACGAGTCGAATGGTGGATAAGCGAATGGGGAGGGGGAAGAAATGGGATGGGGCACGAAATGGCGGACGAGCTCGAAATGGCGGGCGAACTCAAAATGGCGGACGAGGTCGAAATGGCAGACGAGCTCGAAATGAAATGACGGACGAGTTTGAAATGGCGTAAGAGCTCGAAATGGTGGGCGAGCTCAAAATAGCGGGCGAGCAGGAAATGGCAGACGAGCTCGAAATGGCGGGACGAGCTCGAAATGAAATGACGGACGAGTTTGAAATGGCGGACCATCTCTAAATGGCGGGTGAGCTCGAAATGGCGGACAAGCTCGAAATGGCTGGCGAGCTCGAAATGGCGGACGAGCTCGAAATGGCGGACGAGCTCGATATGCGGATGAGCTCGAAATGGTGGACGAGCACGAAATGGCGGGCGGAACAATGCTCTGGTCACATGTTCCGAGTTCCAATCTTTCAAAATTTCGCTCCAATCTTCAAATCCTCCCAACTCTCCAACTCCATTCTACAAGGGGGGGGGAGCCTTCTAAAAATTCTCCCAAAAAACTTTGAAAAATCTTCTGCCGACTTTCTCAAAGTTAAATTCTGGTCATTATATGTGCCGTGTTTAATTGGTTTATTTTCTCACACATGTTTCTGATGTTTCCTAGATCGGTTTGTTTAAACTCGTGCTATTTTGTGAGTTTTTGTCGACCTTGTCTTTCCGGTTCCTTGAGGCCGACACATCCTCCCCTCTCGGTGTACGATCATGTTTATTGTTATTCTCTCCCGTTACACCAATTCCAATTTCCCCACTTTCCAACGTCTTCATCCCTCCAACTAAACACTGTTGTTTTTGTCTTAATCCAAAAAAAAAAACCCAAAAAACTACCTTTCTCCTAGCATACTCACAAGTCCCTTATCCTTCAATCTCTTTCTTACTTCTCCCCGCCAGGCCCACACACCATCTTTATCTACTGAGCTGACCCTCTCTCGCATTACTCACAATTTATTGTACAACCTTCCATTCCCGAATCTTACCAGTTCTTCAAAAATACATCAAAAATCAATTAATCTTCCTTGTATCCTTTCGATCGATACACCTCTTAACAACGTGTCTCTCTACTCTTCCAGGTACTTTCATCGACCAGCAGTTCACACTGCTTTACAGATCCAAATTCACGTACACTTCCACGATTACTTCAACCATCCCTTTTCGAATGTATGCAATCCTTATTGAAAATAAATAAATTCACTTTGACTCTACACCTCCATGGCCACTGCTTCTCCATCACCACGTGATATGTTTCCACCCCCTGCGTTACCGATCCCATTCACCATTCACCTCACGATTTTTTCTGCAACACTTCCATACTAATCTGATGAAAACTCTCTCAAACTAATATTAAATAATCTATATAATAAAAATACAAGTCTGAGACGCATGGTTCACGAGCTACACGTTCCCATTTGTATTTTTGACCTCGAGGGGACGCCACGCACAACTGGTGGATATCTGAAAAAACGAAATGACAAAGTTGTATACCGACAGAGCACTACTTGCATTACCAACTTTCATCGAAACAGTTGAAAACCCGAGGAGCTCGATGCCAAAATTTATTGATTTTTTGAACATATTTCTAAGTTCGTGACCTGTGACTTGACCTGGACGGAAAATGAAAACTCGAGCTCGGTCGGGCTATTCAGGTCCGATTGGGCTAACCATTACCGAAATCCCTGCCAGCATTCGACAAACCCCATAGGAGAAGATGTTTGAAACCGCTACCCCCAAAAAACAACATGTTTTCGGCGTGGCTCGCCCATAATGACGAGCAGACCATTTCCGGAAAACAATCTAGATCAATGATACAAACCTCTCGCCCTAATTTTACAAATCGTAAACCACGGAGCATGCCGGGAAGACGACAGGACACACACCGAAACAATATATGTGTACATAACTGACTCGGAACATAAGAATATAGTGGTCACTACGATCTGTGACATAAATTAACCGTTCCTTCTTGCACTCATACACGAGAGACCAGACTTGTGAGTGCTTGGGATAGATTGTTTAATGGAACATGATCATCCTTGCCATGAACCCGTACTTCAAATTGCTTGCTCTTGGTGGCTCTTGATCTCCTTCCTGGTCATCATTATTGTAGGCGCGCGCCTGATCCTCGGCAGTTCTGGTGCACATATATAAAAATTCCATTTCTAATAAGACTGCTTGAACTTGGCCTCTAAGCATATTGAAGGCGTTTTGAGAAATTTTTGACCCTCCCCTGATCGTGCCTTTCCAAACTATCCGGAGAGTCTTTGAAAGCTCCTCTCCTCAGTTGAGCATTATTGTGAAATTCACTAACCAGCCAATGGAAACCCACATGAACGTTGATTTTTTGTGAAATCATCAGAATCACTTTAATATAAACAGGTGGAGGTATTAACCTTGTGTGATTTGATTTATGTAACGTGACTCACTAACAATTGCGTTATAGAGTGTGGACACCAACCACCAAGTATCTTTTGTGTTTAAAAATTTTAGAATTTGCTAAAATTCTTTCACATGGGAAAGTTGTGGGTACATATGTAATAAATGAAAAATTTAATGTATTTAATCCAGGTATAAGGCATCAAAAGGGAAAATTTTGAAAGTGTGTAGGACTTTGCTAACATGACTTTCGAACCGTTCTCATCCAGCTTAACATGAGTTGCAAGCCACTGCAGAATACCTTCTTGTTCTCCCCAACTCTTCCAATATTATTACAATATCCCAGCTCTTTGTCCTTCTCCCAGTCATCGTAATTTTGATGTATCTTTTTCTATATTTATTTCTTTCTTTGCAATCATGCCGCTGATATTGTTTTCCATCCATGTTTGACAATACTCGCACCTGTGCCTGGAAATTATTTGCTTCAGTATTCTCTTGATGCTAGTATTCACATAACCAAAGTAAAGGCCTTTCACACAAAACAATTGTAGAAGTTCTTCCGTGTTGATTCTTTGATGCTAGTACAAGAGTGGATCAGTAAAGCTTGACAACACAGAACATTGCTAATTCTTCGTTTGGTATGTTGATGCCTCTTTAACTTAGATGAAAACGCTTTTACACACAGGCAATTGTAGGTATCTCTCCGGTGTTGTTTTGATGTTTAATGTAAGCTTTGATGAATGAATTAAACGCATTGTTACACACAGACAACTTGTAGTTCCTCCGTGTTGTTTTTGATGTGCGATACTTTAGAACGAGAAAGACCTTTTTACACACAAGACAATTGTAGTTCTCTCCGTGTGTATTCTTGATGTCTCGATTAAAGGAAAACCGAGCAAAGTCTTGGAACAGAACATGTGGTCTTCTGTGAAAATGAATGCTCAATGGATAGTGTGTGAATGATAAAGCTTGTGCAAACAAGACTTTAGAAGTTTTTCCCGTGGAAGTGATTTTGATGACTATATAAATTATGAATGAACGAAATGACCATCCGCATTGTGAACACTGAATGGATTGCTCCCCGAAGTTTTTTGATGATTATAATGAATTGAAGAACAAAACCTTCCTCATTGGAACTGTGATTTCACCGTGTGAACCTTTGATGTTCAACAGATATAAAGAAGATCAAATCTTCGACACACACCGCAACACTGAGTACGTCTCAACCTGCATATTTCATACATCCTTTATAAACGATGAGGGAAGTGAAGCTTGTGGTACAGCAAAAATTGTTTGTCTCTCACTCTTGCTCTCCTGTTGAATATGATAACCTTCACAGTGTTGTTTGTAGACACACCCCAAAAATCTGTCAACAATCTGAAAAAAGTCTGCGTATGATGAAAAAACTTTCTTTGTCCAATGAGGAACAGTGAACTTGAAGACTTATTCAATTTTTCCAGCAAATAAAAATGAGAAAACATCAATAAATCACTTTAAACTTGAACAGAATCGTAAGCACTCCCCCCTTTGCACGTCATCTGTAACCAAAATTACATTTAACATGATCACCCACTATATGGCACTAACTATCATGCCGCACGCCTCGTATATCCATGCACCCATTAGTCAGAAAAAAATTTTCCGAAAATATAAGTGCACATATCTTGTTATGGGTATCATCCAGTAAATTTTTTTTTTTTTCAAAAATTTTGAAATTTTCTCCTTTTTCAGTTTTCCGGGATAGTTATGTGTCTGCTGTTGGTAGTCATCCAGTGGAAAATTTATTTATTTTGTTTAACAAAAAATTTGAAATTGTCTACCCTTATTTCATTTTCTTCATATTGTTGTCTGTCTGTTGGTCCAGTGCCTCCGTTGAATACAAGGCGATTTCCATGAAACTTGCGTGGGTAGGTCATCACCATGACCCTAGTTCTAGTGCAAATGAGAAACGTGCTTGCGAACCACCGTGCCATAGCAATCGGGACTTGAAATTTTAAAAAGCATAAAAAATTTATTTTGCGAAAATCAAAATCGGGCCAGAGCGAACTGTGCATAAATTCAAGCTCATATTGTCAAAATTTCCAGCCGGATCTTAAGAAACTGTCGAGAGATAGACTCTTTTTTCTTCTTTTCCTTTTTTTTTTTCCCTCCTCCCCCCTTTCCCCTTCCCCCTTCCTCCCCCCTCCCTCTTTCCCCTTTTTTCTTTCTCCCTTCCTTTTTCTCCCTCCTTTCTCTTTTCTCCTTTTTTTTCCCTCTTTTTTTTTTTTGTTTTTTTGTTTTTCTTTCTTTTTTTTTGATTTTTTTTTTGTTGCTTTTTTGCCCTTTTTTCCTTCTGTTTTTTTTTGTTTTCCCTCCCCTCCTTTGTTTTTCTTTTTTTTCTTTCTTTCCTTTTTTTTCTTTCTCCCTCCCTCCCCTTCCTTTCCCTTCCCTTTCTTTCTCTCTTTTCCTTTTTTTTCCTTTTTTCCCCTCACTTCCTTTGTCCCCCCTTTCCTTTTCCCTTTTTCCTTTCTCCTTTTTCCCCTTCCTTTTGCTTTTTTTTTCTCTCCCCTTTTCTTGTTTTTTCTTTTTTCCTTCACCTTTCCCTTTTTTCCCCCCCCCTTTTTTTTTCTCCTTTTCCCTCCCCCCTTTTTGATCCCTTCTCCCTTCTTTCTTTCCCCTTCCCTTTTTCCTTTTCCTCCCTTCTTTTCCCTTTGATTTTCCCCTTTCCTTTTTTTTCTTTTCTCCTTTTTTTTCTTATTTTTTTTCCCCCCCCCCCTCCCTTTCCCCTACCCTTTGCCTTGACTTTCCCGTTTCCTCCCCCCCCCCTTTCTTTTTTCTTTTCCCTTCTTTCTTTTCCTTTCTTTCCCTCTTCTTTTTGACTTCCCTTTTCCCCCCTTTTTTTTTTTCCCCCTTTTTTTCCTTTTTCTTCTTTTTCCCCCCCTCCCTCTTTTTCTTTTCTCTTTGTTTTTTTTTTTTCTTTTCTCTCTTTGCCCTCCTTCCCCCCTTTTCCCCCCCCCCCTTTTTTTTTTTTTTTTGTTCTTGTTCCCCCCCTTCCCCCCCCCCCTCCCCTTCCTTTCCCTCTTTCTTTTTTTTTTCCCTTTTCCCTTTTCCCCCCTTTTTTTTCCCCTTTTCCTTCTTCTCCCCCTCTTTCCCTCTTTCCCTTTTTTTTTTTTTTTTTTTTTTTTTATTTTTTCCCTTTTTTTCTTTTTTTTTTTCTTTTTGTTGTTATTTTTCTTTTCTCTTTTTTTTTTTTCTTGGCTTTTTTTTTTTTTCCCTTCTTTTTTTTCTTTTTTTTTGCTCCCTTTTTCTTTTTTTTCCTTCTTTCCTTCTGTTCTTTTCTTCCCCCCTTTTTTTTTCTCCTTTTTCTTTTCCTTTTTCCCTTTTTCTTTTCTCTTCTCCTTTTTTTTCTCTTTCTTCCTTCCTCTTTTTCCCTTGTTTCCTTTTTCCCTTTTTTTCCTTCCCTTTTTTTGTCTTTTCCCCCCTTTGTTTCCTTTCTTTTCTTCTTCCTTTTTTCTTTCCTCTTTCTCCTTTCCTTCCTCTTTCCCTTGCCCTCTTTTTTCCCTTTTACCTTTCTTCTTTTTCTCCTCTCCCTTTCCTTTTCCCCTTTTTTCTTTTTTTCTTCCTTTCCTTTCCCTCTTTTCTCCCCCCCCCTGCCCCTCCTTTCTTCTTTTTGTCTTTTTTTTCTTTTCCTTTTGTTCTTCCCCCTTTCTCCCTTTCCTCTATTTTTTTTTCGTCCTCCTTTTTTTTTCTGTTTTACCCCCTTCTTCCTTCCACCCCCTTCTCCTTTCTCCCACCCTTTTTTTTAACCTTTTCTTTTTTCCTTTCTTTTCCTTCCCTTTCCTCCCTTTTTTTTCTCTTTTCTTTTTCTTTTGCCCCCCCCTCTCCTCTTTGTCCTTTTTCTTTTCTTTTTCCTTTCCTTTTTCCCCTTTTTTTTCTCTTCCTTTTCCTTTCTTTTTTTTTCTCCTTTTGACTTTTTCTTTTTTGTTCCCCTCCTCCCCTTTTTTATTTTCTCTTTTGTTTTTTTTTTTTTTTTTTTTTTGTTTTTTTTTTTCTTTTTTTTATTTGTTTTGTTTTTTTTTTGTTTTTTTTTGATTTTTTTTTTTCTTTTTTTTTTTTTTTTTTTTTCTTCTTTTCTTTTTTTATTTTTTTTTTTCTTTTTTTTTTTTTTTTTTTTTTTTTTGATTTTTTTTTTTTGTTTTCCTTTTTCTTCTTCCTTCTCCCCCTTTCCTTTTTTTCTGTTTCTCCCCTTCCCCCCCCCTTTGTCTTCCCCCTTTTCCCCCCTTTTTCCCCTTTTTTTTTCTCCCCTTTCTCCTTTTTCTTCTTTCTTTTTTCTTTTGTTTCTCTTTCCTCTTTCTCTTTTTCTTCTTTTGTTTTTCTTCCCCTCCTTTCCCCCTCTTTTTACTTTTTTCTCCCCTCCTTTTTCTTTTTCCCTTTTTTTTCCCCCCCTTTTTTTCCTTCTTCTTTCCTTCTCCCCTTTTCTTTTTCCTTCCCCCTTGTTTGTCCTTTTTCTTTTTTTTGCCCCCCTGTTTTTCCCTTCTCTTTTACCCTTGTCCTCCTTTTTTTTTTTTTCCCTTTTCTATTGTCCTCCTTTCTCCTTTTCCCCTCCCTTTTTTTTTTTTCTTTTTCCTTTTCTCCCCCTTTTTTCTTTCCTTTTCCTTTGCCCCCCCCTTTTTTCTCCCTTCTTTTTTTTCCTTCCTCCTTTTGACTTTTCTTTCCCATCCCTCCTTTTTTCACTTCTTTTCCCCCCCTGTTCCTCCTTTTCTTGGTTTCTTTTGTCTTTTCTCCCTCTTTTTCCTACTTTTTGTTTGTTTCTCTTCTCTTCCCCCTTCCTTTCCCCCTTTTTCTCTTCTTCCCTTCCCCCTTTTTTTCCCCCTTTTTTTTCTTCTTTTTTTTTCTTTTTTTTATCCCTTCCCTCAACTTTGTTTCTTTTTTACCCACTTTGTCCCACCTTCTTTTTTTTGTCCTCTTACTTTTCCCCCTTCCCTTTCCCTTTTTTTTTTCCCTTTTTTACCTTACTTTTTTATTTCTTTTCTTTTTTCCCTCCCCCCTTTCTTTTTCCTGCCTTTTCACCTTTTCTCTTTTCCCTTCCTCCCCCCCCCTTTTTTTCCATTCCCTCCCTCTTTGACCCCCCTTTCTTTTTTTTTCTTCCTTCCCTCCCCTTTCTTTTTTTTCCCTTCCTCTCTTCCTTCCCCTTCCCCTTTTTTTCCCCTTTTCCACTTTCCCTCTTTTTTTTTTCCTTCCCCCCCTCTTTTTTTTTTCCCCTTCTTTACCTTTTGTCCTCCCCCCCCCCCCTTTTTTCCTCTCTACCCTTCTTCTTTTTTTTTTTTCTTTTTCTTCCCCCCTTTTCACCTTTCTCTTTTTCCTACCCCTTTTTTTCCCCTTCTCTTTTTCCTTCCCTTTTCCCTTTTTTTTCTCTTTTTTGTTTTTTTTTCTTTCCCTTCCCCCCCCCTTACCCCCCACCCCCCTTTTCCCTTTTTTCCCTTTCTTCCCCCCCCCCCTTCCTTTCCCCTTTTTTCCCCCTTGCCCTCCCTTTTCCCCACTCCTCTTCCCCCCCTTTTCCTTTTTTTTCCTTCTTTCTCCTGCCTTTTTTTTTCCCTCCTTTTTTTTTTTTCTTCCCTTTTTTTTTGCCTTTTTTTTTCTTTTTTTTTTTTTTTTTCCTCCCCCTTTTGTTTTCCCCCTTTTCTTTCTTTTTTTTTTCTCTTTTCTTCCCCCCCTTTTCCTTTTTTCCCCTTTTTTTTTTTTTTCCCTTTTTTTGTTTTCCCTTCCTTTTTTTTTTCTTTCCCTCTCCCCCTTTTTTTTTTTCTTTTTTTCTTTTCACCCTTCCTTCCTCCTTTTCTTTTCCTCCCTCCTTCTTTCCCCTTTTTCTCTTTTTTTCCTTTCTTTCGTTTTTTTCTTTTTTTTTTTTTTCCTTTTCCTCTCTCCTCCCCTTTTTCTTGCTTTTTTTTTCTTTTTTCCTTTTTTTTTTCTTTCTTCCCTCCTTTTTTTTTCTTTTCCCTCCCTCCCTCCCACCCCACCCTTCCCTTTTTTCCCCCTTTTCCCCCCCTTCCCTTCTCTTTCCCTTCCTTCCTTTTTCTCCCCCTTTTTCCTTCTTTTCCTGTTCCCTTTTTTCTTTTGTTTTCTCCTTTTTTTTTTTTCCTTTGTTTCCTTTTCCTTTTTTTTTTTTTTTGTTGATGTTTTTTTTTTTTTTTGTTTTTTTTTTTTTTTTTTTTTTTTGTTTTTTTCTTGTGTTTTGTTCCCTTTTAGTTTTTTTTATTTATTTCCCTATTCCTTTTTTTTTTCCCTTTCCCCCTTTTTTATTTTGTTTTCCTTTTGTTTTTCTTTACTTTATTTTTTTTTTTTTTTTTTTTTTTTTTTTTTTTTTTTTCTTTTTGTTTTTTTTTTTTTTTTTTTTTTTTCCTTTTTTTTCTTTCCCTTTTATTTTTCTTTTCCTTTTTTTTTTTTTTATTTGATTTTTTTTTTTTTTTTTTTTCTCTTTCCCCTTTTTTTCTTCCTTTTCCCTGTCTTTTTTTTCTTTTCCCCCTTTTTTTTCCCTTTTTTTTACTTTTTTCCCCTCCTTTTTCCCCTCCCCCTCTTTTCCCTCCCTTCCCTGTTTCCCTCTTTTTTTGCCTTCCTGTCCCTTCACCTCTTTTCTTCCACTTTTCCTCTTTTTTTCCTTCCTTCCTTCCCCCCTCCCCTTTTTTGCCCCCTTTTCCCCCTTTCCCCTTGCCTCCCCCTTTCTTTTTCTCTTTATTTTTTTGGCTTTTCTCTCCCTTTCTTTTTCACTCTCCTCCCTCTTTCCCCTCCCCCCTCCTTTTTTTTCCCTTCTTTTCCTCCCTTTTTCTCCTTTCCCCCCCCCTTTCTTTATTTTTTTTTTTTTTTCTTTGGCTCTTTCCCCTTTCTTTTTTTCTGTGTCCACCTCTATTTTTTTTTTGCCCCTTTTTATCTTTTTTTTTTTTTTGTTTTTTTTTTTTTTTTTTTTTTTCTTCTGTTTTCTCCTTTTTTCTTTTTTTTTTTTTCCTTTTTTTTTTTTTATTTTTTTCTTTGTTTTTTTTTCTTCCCTTTGCTTTTTTCACCCTTTTTTTCTCCCTTCTCTTCCCCTTTCTCTCTTTCTTTTCCTTCCCTTTTCCCCCCTTTTCCTTCCTTTGCCCTTTTATTCTTCTTTTTCCCCTTCTTTTTTTTCTTTTTGTTTTTTTCCCCTCCCTTTTCTTTTTTTCCCCTTCTTTTTCCCTTTCTCCCCTCACTCCTTTCCTTTTTTTTGTACTTTTCCCCTTCCCTCCGTCCCCACCTTTTTTTTTTCTCCTACCCTTGCCTTCCCTTTTTCCTCCCCCTTTCCCACTCCCCCCTTTTCCCCTCCCCTCTTATTTTTTTCTTCCCCTTCCTTTCCTTTTTCCTTCCCCCCTTCCTCTCCCTCTCCCTTTTTTTCTTTTCCCCCACCCCTTTTGTTTTTCTGTTTTGTTCTTCTTTTCTCTTCCTTTCCCCTTTCTCCCTCCCTTCTCCCTGTCTTTTTTCCCCTTCTTTACCCCCTTTTCCCCCCTTTTTTACTCTTTCCTTACTTTCCCTTTTTTTTTTTTTTTTTCTTTCCTTTTTTTTTTTCCCTCTTTTCCCCCTCTCCTTCTTTTCCTCTTTTTTTTTCCTCTTTTTCTTTCCCCGCCCTCCTCCTTTTTTTGTTTCCTTTTTCCTCCCTTCTCCTTCTTTTCCCTTTTTTTTCCCTACTCCACCTTTTTTTTTTTTTTTTCCCTCTTTATCTTCCCCCCCTTTTTCCCTTGTGTTTTTTTCCTTCCTTTTTGCTTTTCCCTTTTTTTTTCTTTTGTTTTCTCCCCTTCTTTTTTTTTTTTTCTTCCTTTCCTGTTCTTTTTTTTTTTCTTTCTTTTCTTTTTCTTTTTCCCCCCCTTTTTTTGCCCTTTGTTCTACCTTTTGCCACCTTTGATTGTTGTTTCTTGTTTTTCTTTTTTCTTTTTCCCTTTCCTTTTTCCCCCTTCCCCTTTTTTTCTTTTTTTTTTTTTTCCTTCTGTATTTTTTTCTTTTTTTTTGTTGTTTTTATTTTTTTTGTTAATATTTTTTCTTCCTCTTTGGAAATAAATGTTCATAATCCTTTTTTTTTTTAATCCTGTTTTTATTTTACCTATAACTGTTCATATATGCTTTATCTGTTCTCGCCTTCCTCTTCACACCCCATTGCCTCCTATTTCTTGGGCCTCGTCCCGCTTAATTCGCTTACCTAATTAGATGCCTGGTCCCACATTCGTATTAATCGTCAACTTTTAAACCACCACTTTCCCTAGTATAATCAACAGTCCCAGTGTTATTTTTTCTGTTTTTTCAATTTCATATCTTTTTCTAATCTCACCCTTCAACTAGCTCGCCGCCCTTTTTCGCCGAACATCTCTTGACCCCTGCCCATACCACCTTAAAGTAGCTGTTTATGTTTCTTGCTCCTTTCGTTTTGTTTTCAACTGCGCCTCTATTACTTGAATCTGTTCTTCCTTATATACACAGCGCTTTCTTCTCCTCTCTTCACCGTCACCTGCACTTTTTCTAGCCTCATTTTCCCTGTGTCTTCTATTTGCATACATTCCCTACCTCACGCTTTGTCTCGAACCTGCCCCATATCCTCCTATACCCTTATTTCCTTTTCCATTACCATAGCCTTTTATTAGTTTTATTTACACCACTTCTAACCCTTGCCCTTCCCCTGGTAATATCTTTTTTCTATTTTTTGTCATATGCCATTATTCAGTCTCTCCCCGCCACCCCCTCCCTGCCCCCCCCTTATCGCCATTTGCCTATTGGTCGCCTGTACCCACCTAGTTCCCCACCCTGCTATTACACCTTTTACCCCCTTCCCCCCCTTCCCCTGTGCATCCTCTTCTCCTCCTCCCTTTTCCTCAACTCCCATTTTTCTCACCTACTTACCCCTACTCTTCGTCCCGGCCTTACCCCAACTTGCACCCTCGACCCTTTCATAATTGCGCATATCACTCTTCTCACCACACTCTCTCCTTCAGAACTACGCCTACTCCCTGCAGTCTGCACCTCCCCGTTTTCCCCTTATCTGCCACTACCGCATCCTCCAATACACCTCTTCTACTCCACGCTCTCGCTTACGCACCACATCCCTTCGCTGTCCTCTCCCTTTCACCTGCCTCTTTCTGTCTCTCACATCCCTTTCCATAGGCACCTCGCTCCCCTCTCACACATTTTCAAACCCCTTCCCCTTGTTTAACCCACCCCTACCGTGATCTCTTCCTACCACCTTGCAATTCCTTTCCACTACCCCCAACCTTGTCCTTGCTTACCCTGTCTCATCCATCCTCCTTCTCT
>JAXMNL010000479.1:26011-36704 GCA_035128595.1 Eptatretus atami | reverse complement strand
ACTAAATGGTCACCAGACAATGGTTACCATACAGATATGGTTTTACAAGGTTGTTTTCGACTTGAACAGAAAAATGCGTGGTCTGCTCTAATCGAGCTTTCTCAGCATATACATTCATTAAATTATTTTTCAAAGCACCAAACTAAGACAATTTTGTATTTTACATGATTATAAATTCAATTAAAAATTCAGTTGTCACAATCCCCCGTTTTGTTCAATCATAATAACTTAATAGCTTGTTTTGTAAGAACAAATTTGCTTTTAAAAACGTCTAAAAATCAAAATTTGTCGTATAATAAGGAGAGAGAATTGCGAACAATCAAGATGCATGCTTTCCAGACGGAACCAAGATTGCTAGACTACATCAGTGCGACGGACTCTGACAAAAATTCTTATATCATCTTATCCGTTTATTATTTAATTCTATAAATCTATATCACATTACGTGTTAACCTGTAACCAAAACTAATTCTGCATCTGGACCTGAAGCCAGTAATTTGGGAATACATTGGTCTTCTGGTATTCTGAACCACAAAGCTAAATCACAGCATGAGATCCAGAATCTTCGAGAAGATGCTAATCGCATCTCGGACTGTTGAGTTCTAACAATTCACATCCGGCTGACCTGACATCGCAAATCGAGAGGTCACCATTTGGTTTTATTTATCGGTTACTACCTAATTCGCATATAATTCTAAGTCGATAGCGATCTGGAGCCTTGGAAGGCAGAAAGGGTCAGAGGACAAATCCCGGTAACTGAACCAATATTCTAATCGCAATCGCTTAGCGCGACATCCAAATCATAAATCAACACGGGTTGCTGGGCGGTTGACTGCGGAGGGCAATCCAAAATTTCTAGATCGCACTGGACTTGACCAGAGTCTAATCACGTATCGGCGGACCTGGGATAGCCAAAATCTAATACGCATCTAGTGTGACCTGACCAGAAGGACATAAGGGTCACAGGGTGTGCGAATTGGGGTACATCAGCGGGACCGGGTGGGTAACTCAAAAATAGTATATCCACCTGGGACCTGAACCAAAATCTAATCAGATTTCTCGGATTCTCATGAACCAAGGATTATCCTAATGCACAATCGCGGTACTTCTGAACGCGCATAGTCGATGGTACAGGTCGGACCTGAAGATTAAAGAGTCAATGTCATGGTGCCAGACTGGAACCAAAATCTGAATCTACGATCGGGGGTTTACACGTGTAACCAAAATCCTACTTGCCATCTGAACCTGGAGATCATATAATCTAATCACATTTGAATCCTTATGGGACATTGAACCAAAATTAATCACATCCGGACGCTTAGACAAAATGGGTAATGCGCACGCACTGATTCCTGAAACCAGGGATCTAGATCACAGGTCTGGATATGAGCTCGTTGAGAATCTAATCACATCGGCGGAACCTGAACCTAAAATCAAGTGCAATCTTCGGCCGCGAACCTGGGAAGCCAAATCTACTATCACATCCGGAGCACTGTAAGGCAAAATCTAATGCGACTCGGGACCTGAACCAAATTGGCGAGATCGAGCATCCGGGCTGGGGCCTGGGAGAGCCAAATCTAATCACATTCTCGGTTGACGGTGAACTAAATTCAGAAATTGCATTTCCGAACATGCGTATCATCCAATATATACTATAGTCACGTTGGCTTTCGCGGTATCCTCGCCTTGTGAACCAAATTTCTATTCGACAAGCTGAGACTTCGGAAGAGTCGCAAAATCTAATTGCAATCGACCTACGCACAAATGCAATTGCTGCGCGAGACTGGACCAAGAATCTGAGATGCATCATTCCGGACCTGAACCAGAGGCACTCATCGCATCTTATAGTGCGAAGAGTACTACATCAAAATCGAGGCATCCGGCAACTGGTGAGAGCCAAAAATCAAATTGGCCAGGAATCCAGACTCGGCGTTAAACTAAATCTAATCACAGTTCCGGTAGGACCTGAACCAAAGTCTAATCTTACATTGGACCTGAATTACTCAATTAGAGTCTAACTCACAATCGTGGACCGTGAAACAATAAGGCGATCAGCATCCGGGGTACCTCTGAATCCAATATGCGGTTTAGAGGTGGCAGTTGGGGACTGCCGGGTTGGAAAGCGCAAAAATCTAATTGACTCGTGGGGTTGGACTGAACCACGAACATCTATATCCACAACGGAACCTGAACTCTTAGATATCTTAATTCGATAGTCTGGGCCCTTTTACGTATCAGACCTGAAACCGAAAAAACATTAATCGCCAGTTTCCAGACTTCGTGATAATTCAGAACATTTCAATCCTATCAGGTCCGCCGATCTGTGATACCATTGTCTGACGCAAGGGGCTTTCGTGGGCGTTGTGGCGCCGAGCGAGGTCATGCCGGTTGCCCCGGTGAGCTAGTTGCCAATGGGGTCTGTCTTTGTCGTCTGGTCCTTCTTTTTGAGTCCTGCTCGGCGGTGATGACGCTTTATGCTTCCAACGGGAGGACAGCAGCGGCCTGTCGTGGTGCCTGTGCTGGTGTTCGGTGGTTTGGGCACTTGACGTTGAAGGCGCGCTGAACTGCAGGGGTTTGTTGGGGCGATCGGTGCGGTCCTTGTGGGCTGGGTTTACATGTGGTGTAATACTTCGTTCTGGGATCACTTTGCTAGTTCGGATACGCTATTGGCTTTGTTGGGCAGAATTGAATTGTCGGAGATCTAGGGATTTAAGGGAGACGGTTAAGGGTTGCCAGGGGAGAAGTGGGTAAAGTGTGGGACGTGCGGAAAATATAAACTATTGTTTAAAACAAAAAAGTAAAAAACAGAAAACAGTTTTATAGATGACTTGTTTGGTGAATGTTATCCGTTCTCATAATTTTTTTACCTTGTTGGTTCTCATGATGGTATGGAAGTGGAGGTCGACCAAGAATACTCACGGTATTAACAACAAGTTAATGTTGAAACAAGAAATTTGTACTCAGGAAGGTAAGGAAACGAAAGAATGTTGTATGACATTGAGAGGAATATCTGTCGTACAAGTTCTAAAATCGACTGAAACGAAATCAAGTTTTACTGGAGTCTGATAATAGAAAAGGAGTAAATAGAAGGGGGAAAGAAAAGGATGGATTATGAAGTGGTTGGATGGTCGAGTGATTTTGTAATCGAGCGATACGGATTTGGATGGGATAATATAGCAAGTTTGATTTGGTACCATGCGGGTAATCAACTGCATAAAGGAAATGTAGCAACTAAATGAACCAAATGGAATGGTTAGGTTTAATATATTCAAATTGAACACGTCGTTTTTAGTTTTTGATCCTTGAGAATTTATGATCATATAGGTACAGTGTTGTTTTGGTGATTGGTGTTGGGATTATGTCGAAGTGGTGGGTTGGATGAATGGTTACTGATTAAATTGAATTGTGCATTTTAATGAATCAGGTGGTGTATTCTTGTGAGGTGGTAAAATATGTACAGTTGAATGGGATGATTGAGCACTTTCAGTATAGTGTCAGACTTTGCTGAACTAGGAATTTAATAGGAATGCTGTTAGTCTTGATTACTCTGTACAGATGTGGTCTGATGGATGTTTTGTTTTGGATGATGGTGTTGTGGTAGGTGAAAGCTGGTTGGGTTTGGATCAATGTGTTGATTAAAATCCACTTGGGAATATTAATTATAGTGGTGGTGTCATATGTGGGTGTTAATGATAAGCTTATGGGATATGGCATTCAGTTTGTGTAGAGTGGGACTCAGGAGTTAAAGAGTATGGTGACACTGATTTTTACGAGTGTGTCTGATGGTGTATTCGTTTTGAAATTTCTATGGTGAAGACTGGATGAATAGTTAATTTGAAGATGTGTATAGGGATGATTTCCATTAAATTAATAGTTCGTCATTGTCATCCCAACTGTAAAAATGTCTGATAGTTTGAGGATTTTGATGATAGGTGGCTACACACAAAACAGAAAGATAGGGTTTAAACATAACTAGTATATATCGTGGTTGTGGGAAGATTTGATCCTAAAGTGTTTGTTTGGGAGACGGAATTGGGATATGAAGAGAGCTTGGTCATATTTACTACACAATTAAAGTAATATCTTTTACGATGAGGTTTGTATTTAAACCTATATTTTCATCTGTAAATTAAAATTGAAGAGGGTTGAAGTTTGGTATGTGAGTTAAAATGATTATTTCTAGGTAAATTGGGGGGTTGTATGGATTTTGCAGTAATCATGCTCTGAACCCAGTTCGTCTTCTTATTGTTATTGTGCGATATATACCAGTCTTGAAGAGAAGCTGAATTTGTGGATATCACGTGAGACTGTTGTGGAAAAAACTTAATTTTTATTGATTAATTGATTCAATGATATATATTTAATTATTTTATAAGATTTTCATTTTTTACTACATTGGAATTTAGGCTAATTGAGTTCTTATAGCGACGTACTTAATAAGACGGGAGGAAAAGAAGAAAAAAAAGATTCATGGAATCGGAGAGTAGATTCCGAGGCGAGGTCGTGTATCAATATTGGCCGATTGTATTGGTACTTGAATAACAATAAAATCGGCCTTGTTTTGGTACATATAAGTATATACTCCGTTTTCTAAAATCATCCAAACTTGGAGAAGAACAACGAAATCAATTACTATTGACTGGTATGGATCTGTTCAGAGTTCATGGGTTAGTTTATAAAGTATTTCGTCGTGTATGATCAGCCTAATGGACGAATCAAACTTTTAAAGCGAGTGTGAGTTGTCCGGCGGATGCAGTCTTATCGAACATTTTTTATGTCATTTCATTTTTTTCTGTTTCAATGGTTTCCGTGGGTTGGCAGATTCTTTTTATCCTTTATTAATCTTATACTTTTTAACAGAGAACAGACAGGTTCTATCTGCTGCGATTTCGTTTTTGATTTTATTTTGAGTTGAAACTTACCCTTGGAATTCTTTTGCTTGGTCTTCGGAGGTGATTGTGAGTCAGCAGGAATGGTCCAAGTACTTGAAGAGTATCACAAACTGAAACAACAGAAGAACGTGAAAAATTGGGGCAGATAAAAGCGAAGGATATCAGAAGTCAATTAAAGCAGATCGAAGTCCGTTTAACTGTTTGAAAACACAATCTGGATACGATCGAACGAAAGGTGACAGAGCCAGCCCAATTGAGCGGGACATCGCGTAACATCAGCGAAATAAAAGAACAGATCAATCGAAAAAGACAGGAAGTAATCTCAAGGGAAAGAAGAAAAGAATTGAACAGCCTAGGGGGACAAAACACTGCAAGTTGAAAGGCTCTTCAAAAATCAAAGATTTGAACCATATGTTTCTGCAGGTGCTCTCAGCCAAATAATCGCAGGTACCCATGTTTGAATCACCAGCATCGCACATCGCCGAGGGGAAGAGACCTGGAATGTACGCAGATTGGAGAGAGATGCCAAGAAATCGAAAGAGACAGTTCAGGGAAAGACAAAAACTGCAAGTTGAAGAGGCATTATCCAAAAAGACAAAAGCTTTGCAGATCTTCCCATTCGGTGCTTCAACCAATACATCGCATAATGTTTGTCAAGCGTCAACTAGAGGGGCAAGAGGAGACAATGACTTAAACGCAGATTGAAGAGATATGCAAGAAAATCGAACAGAGATAGGGACACAGAAAAATAGTTGAACAGGATTCTCAAGCCAGATTGCAAAAACATTTTCTCAAGGTTGTCCCAATAAGCCAGGAAAATGCTCTGAATGATAAATGTAACCTGGGCAGAGGGACACATGGAATCAGCAAATGGAAGATAGTGAACAGACGACAGAGACGAAGAGTGTGAATGCCAGGAAATGAACATGGAATCAAAAGAAAGTCAATGTTGCGAAAACAATATCGGAGCAATCAAGTCATCTACGTACGTTCAGGACACATCCAATTACAACTAATTTTTGAAAACACATGTCCAAATCGAAGGTGAAAGAGACATACATGATACTTCTTCGGAGACACGAACTAAAGAGAAGAGGAAATCAACGAGAGCGTGCTATGAAAAAATGTATATGGTGAACAAGCCAATTCCTAAGAGCAACTTCTTGCAGACGAAAATTGGAGTCCTCAAGTATTCCTCTTCAAGATCCGTCTCAGCAAGACAAGAAGTCTTAACTTTCCGTCTGAGGTCAAAATAGTAAAATCATCGATTGAGAGAGAGTCCAGAGAATTACGAAGCAGAGAGACAAATTGGAGTGAAGAAAGCGGTGGAGTTGCAGAATCAATGAACTTCCATTCTTGCCAAACAATCATGGGTCATACAAGGTGTTTATACCAGTACGTTCCAAAACACAAGCAAGATAATTTTCGTTCTCAGTACCTGTGACATTCGTGACAAGAAGTCGGGGAAGATTTCAGAACAAAAGAGAGCAAATGGAGTAGAAAAATGTTTGGAGTTAACCCAGAATTCGAACCAAACCTTAATCTTGAAGAAATACGGGAGTCAATTCTACCAGTATTCTTCCGGTACGTTCAAAAACAAAGCAAAGTTTGACTTTTCTGTTTGCAAGGATTGTGTCAATGAAGTGAGTGGAGACGTAGCTAAAATTGTAGAGAGACAAGGAACCGCAAGTCGAAATGCTTAAGTTGACCGAGTCATAAACGACGGAGTTGTATTTCAAATCTAGCCTTGAATACAATTAATCATGAGTATCCCAAGTATTTCCTCCGGTACGATTTCGTAGCAAAACCCACAAGCTGAAGTTAAATCTGTCTGTCAAGATATACTGTGTATATCTAAGATGAAGAGAAATGCTCTAGGAGATTACGAAAGACAAAAAACATGACCAACTCCAGATTTAATCAGATGATGTGCAATGATGAAACAGGCAATTCAAGGAATCTTGTGTGTGTCCGTGTTGAGTGCAATCAAGTATCCCTCAGATATCTCAGTGACTTAACTATAATACTGCTAGTACACATCTGATGGAAACAGGTGTCAGAATACTTTCATTTGAAGGAGAGACTATAAGGTTTCTGGTCATGGATGGAAAGGGACTGTTGTGATACGAACAGGTCCTTCATTGAATAACGCCGGCGAATGACGGATTCCTAAAATCATGATAACCTTTTCAATGTGCTCCTGCGTCCAAATTACGGGGATAAAGTACCGTTACAGGTGAGTTATGGTCTTTATAATTCTTACGTCTCTGTTTTGAATATACCTAGCTACTGAATTTCTGGAGGTGAAAGAGATTTCTATTGAGTTTTATGGAGATGACGAGAGTTGAGGATAAATTGGCACACTTACAGGCTTGAGTGAATAAATGCTTAGCATATTGATGTAAGGATTGAGCAAAATTGTGTTGCACAAATTTGAAGTATTGAGCAGGCGTGGTGATAAGTGAGGTTGGGTATCAGGGAGGATTCGTAGTGCGAGTCATCTTTGAATTCAGGAGTGTTTCATTTGGGTGTTATCTATCAATGCTTCTCCTTCGACGATGTAAATAGGATCCCTATCTCAAGTTCTAGACGGTCGAATAGTACTGGAAACACGCATATTTCCCCAGGAGTTCATAATTATATAAAATAGGGGAGTAGCTGTTAGAATAGATAGGAAGGAAGGAATCTAAATAGATAATACTGAGGTTGGCGGGATGGGGGAAGTGTGGTGAGGTGGAGGAATTAGTGTCTGAATGAAATAAATAGCTGTTGTTTTTTAAGAGGACGAACTGTTTATAGATGTTAGAGTTTGTTTTTTGATGTTTTATCCTTGTTACTCCAAGTATCTTTTTTTTATAATTTGTTGTTGTCCTTAGTGGATAGGTGATTGGAGATCAATCAGGAATTCATGAAGATTAATCCAATGAGATTGCATCTATCATAAACGTACACGTGTATAACATTGCTCTGAACACAATTATTTGTCACTCGATGAGTTAGCGACAATCACAACGAACCAATACTATTGAGGAGAATAACTATTTATGATGACTGATAAGATACTTCCGAGCTTAGCAGTGACATCCACTAGATATGTTGATCATTTGAAAACACGATAGTCTTTTATGCTGAGTTACAAGAATCGGAAGTAATCTCAAAAGGGATAAGTGATACTATAGGATATGAGTTGGTGTAATTAAAATTTATGACGTGGAGTGATTCTTTGGTGAGTAAGTTATTTATCTGTAAGTTAATCTTGTTGGTATTCATATGGTTAAGGGGTAATTGAATATTCGTTTTTGGTTCTTCTGCTGAGATGATAATATGTCCGGCAAATTGTTCCGTGCGTGTGCAAGCAGATTTTTCTTTCCGATTGAAAATGAATTGTATGTGGTTGAGGTCGATTGAGTGTTGACATTGTATTAATTTGTCCTGGTGTTAGGTTCCGGGGGTCAGTAGTTATGATATGCATATTCAAAAGCCTATGTAGTTGCCATTTCTATTCATTAGATATTTCGCATTTTATTGATTAATGAATAGTAAAAAACATTTATAGAGATATGAAGGACCCACAGACGGGGGTTTTTTCTTTTGTTATGATGTTAGTTTTTCGGCGTTAATCGCATTACTGTTAAGATTAACGGATAGGTTCTCGGTAAAGTAATCGATGGAGAGGTTGTTTACTTTTGCAGATATGAATGAATTAGTTTCTGTATATTATTTTTCTTTTACTTCTCTGTTTGAATTGTGTATAACAAGGACTGGAGCTCCTCAACCTAATGTAGTCATGATATAAATTGAAGATATTACTCGATTGCTAATTATAGAGATTCGTAACTTTCATGTATGTCTGGAACGTGCCGATTCTTATAAGGTATATTATTCATTGTTTCGTGGCGGTTTGAGGTTTATCTCGTCTAGAACAACTGGCATTGTGTAGTTGATTGCAGTATGGTTAGATTTGGTTTTAATTTGCATCTCAAAGCTTTGACTTATATAGCATCTTATAATTTTTTATGTTTTAATCTCCCACAATCAAATCGTTATCTGTGCCCGTTAGGTTATATTCGTCATTTCGTGATCTCAAATGTTGTGCGTTTTTTTGGGAGTTATGTATTGGGGTTCGTATGACTTAATTATTTTTTTGAATGCCCAAGGTGATGGATTGTGAAAGCTGTAGTTGTACACTGAAAGATAGCGAGCCAACTGGAAATAGTTTTCTTTTAGAGAGTGGGTGAACAATAGCGGTTGAATGGCTACCCTTTTCGTTTTGTGGTAATTGTCTTTGTCTTGCTGTATTTCATCTTGTGTGTTGTGCTGGTTGGATCTTGAGGCTGCTGCAATGTTGTTGTGTTGTGGGGTTGGTTGTTTTGGTTGATGGGTTGAGCGTTTTTCCGGTTGTTTGTGTTGTTTGGATGTGCTGCTTGTTGTTTAGTGAGTCTGGGATGATAGGAGCTGGAGTCTGTTATGGATGTGCAAGGAGTCATGCGGGTTGGGTCACTTGTGTGGATATGACATGGTGGCCAGAGTGCGTAGAAGGTTCATCGTCTAGTAATGATCCTCCAAGTTTTTACCCTCCATGAATAATACTTCATTATATACTGTTGACACTAAATCGTGAGTCAACCATCATATGAATTGCTGTGGCTTAGCCTGCGACAAGTGTTAGAAGTTTGGCGGGTTCCATTCGTACAATTGATTTGTGCCCAATGCGTTATTTTTGTATTCTTCGTGTTAGGTCTGGTCGTGCTACAGTTGTCTTATGCTATCCGTGTTGTGAGGTTTCGAGGAAGTGTAATTTGCAACGATTGGTAGTGTTTTGGGGTTCGTTGTCTATAATTATTGGTTTAAGTTAGGATGCATCCGGCGTATTGTTTGTGTCCCCGCTCCCTTTTTTTTTTTTTCTGGTGAATAACTCTGTTTGATGAAAAGTATTCGTTGAAGGTTACACTGTACGTTGGTTGGTAGATATTGGTATGCTTCTTGACTTCGTGATGTTCGCAGTGTGAAACAGGTCCGGTAGGAGGGGTGTTATGTTGGGATTCTATGTTGTGTTCTGTGTGAACGTCTTATAAGTGTTAGAGGAAACTTCTGGAAGGGTTTTGAACAGAGATGCGATCTTACCTTGGTCGTCTTTTGGGTGTTATCACTGTTTCTTCAGCAAGTGTGGGAGAGGTTTTATTTTATATTTATAGATTATATATTATATATTATATCATATATATGTATTTTATTATTTGACTTAGTGGGGTGTGATGTACATGATGGTGTAGTAACACGTGCTTCATCATTGTCTTGGGTGTCCCTTCATTTATGCTGGTGTTGGCTTTCGTGGTGTTGGTTGGTGTGGGTTGGGCTTGAGGTAATTATCTGCTTGGGTTGTTATTGTTATTCTTTTTGTACTCACACTGTGAGGCTACGTATGTAGAGATAACATCAAACGTAAGATAAGGTGAGCAGTGTACACCAGTAGGTGGCGGAGAGGGAGAAACAATGGCGGGGTATACTGGGTATACAAGATGGAAAGGGACTTTCAGGGAAGCATGTGGATTTGAAGTAGTGATTTAGCGGGGGTGAAAGATAGAGATGAGGTCGTTCTATGCGTACCCCAATTACACATCTTTTGGTGGTGGTGGTTATAACATCAGTGGTGAATGTACCTGATGGGTGATTAAGTCCTCTAATGATTATGGGTTTGTCTCAGGTGATTATTGAGGGAAGAATCTGTTGCTACTACCGAACATATTTGTATCTAGGTATTGGATTTGCACTACAAGCCGGTTTAGATCTTATATCGTTAT
>JAXMNL010000479.1:0-10447 GCA_035128595.1 Eptatretus atami | reverse complement strand
GCTCGCCGCCGACACCCGGCCCCACAACAATATATCCAATAGTAGACAATTGCCTTTTTCAATGAAACTAATCAGGTTGAATTTGGGCAAGCCGTTCGAATTCGTTTTCCCCTGCAGTTTTAAAGGTATGTCTATCATTCCACATCTCTTCATCACAATCATCCATCTGATTTTGGCTCTTCAGCAAATTGCCGAATTTTCACTGGGTTTTTGTATCTCCAAGGGCCGAGTGTCTGTACTTTCATATTTCCAAAGAACACCACGGTGTCTTAAGAAATTTTATACAAGTTTCTTCAATTTCTGGTTTTCGGATCTTAGAGATGGTTGTGTTGGTAGGGAGACACGCGTCACATCGTTGTTACTGTGGTAATTTTCTCTCTCACACACAACCATATTACTTATTATGCACATTGATGACAACATAGCAATGAAATTCTGCCCAACGATATATATGGGAGTATCCATGTTCTCAATCACAAACATTCCATAGAAGCAATCCAAACCTCCTTCTAAAATAGCATGTTATTCCAGCTCTTCGTTACTGTTTGTAACACGTCATGGATTGTATTTAATAATGTGGGGTTCAAAATTATCATCTATATCTATTTTATCCTTGTCCAGTTTGTCTCATAATTACTTTTCCTCCCCCTTGATGTGACCAAAATTTGTCCTACTATCGGGGAGTGTGATCATCTTTTCCTCATATAGGAGTTAGCTCACCAATACTTAGGAAGTCAGTCAATGTATGTATTGTATCCCCTCTTTTGGGATTCGACTAATATCCGTTATTGCGGGTTTTCCGTCTGTGTTGTAGTTGTGTGGTGTGTGTGTTGTGTGTGTGTGTGTGTGTGTGTGTGTGTGTGTGTGTGTGTCTGCACGCGAGGTTCCACAAAAAGCCAGCAAATGCGATTTCGATGAACTTGGCGAACGGTTCGATATGGCTGGGAGTGTCGATTTGAGTTGTTGCCGAAAAACCGCGTTTAAGAACCAAGTATGACAGTAGCGAGCTTTATGAAGGTAAGAGGCGACGGAACCAACTCTGCTATTCCTTGATCCGCATCTCAGATAACATATTTTTTGTTTCTATGAATGCCAGAACATTCTCGACCCCAGAGCAAAAGCTCTGGAGAGCGTGAAAATCCTCCTCAAGCGATGTGGCCTGCGATGCGGCGCTCGGTCCAATCAGAGAAGGCTTATATTCGATTCCGAAAATATTTCACCGACGAATTTCAAACGAAAGAGAATTTTCACAGTTTCTGAAACTTGTTCGGTGTGCTTCTGGAATATATGTGAGAAGCGGAGCGACTGGGTAGCGACTACCATAGAACCTGAGCGTATGGGCCGTTGATAGGGAAATGAACGAAGGATTAAGCACAATAAAATTCATGATTTCATGAATCTGCATGTTCAAGGTTAATGCTGCAGATTGTTTTATTCGTTCAAATACCCACATTTAGAGGTTTTCGGCGTTGAGGCAACGGAGGGGTCATACAACGGTTCTTCCACACATATAGGGACATACAGAACACAATACCAGTTTCATGTATGTCTGACTATAAGTCTCTAGATATTACACTTCGTTTTTTTTATGTTTTGAACGAGGGTTCATACAATCTATCTTTCCGACAGTTTATTTTAGGAGGAAAGAAAGAGGAGAAACCCGAATACATTCCGGAGGTTAATGAAGGGCACGTAAAGTAAAAGTCGACGAGTTACGGAATATGGCGAGGTGCCACAACAGAAGTCATAGGAGTGATAGGCATGAAGATGTTCATGCAGAAAGTAGGACCGCTGAAATTTTGACAAATATGGTGAATGATCTGCAAGTCGCTCGGGGCTGATTTGATTTATCCGAAAAAATAAATTTTTTATGATTTTAAAATTTCAAAGCGCGCGTTGCTCGGGCGACGGTGGTGATCCTAGCAACGGTTTATTGCCACACTAGGTCATGGTTGAAGCTGCAATAAAGTTTCATCGATCGACATTGTAAACGAGCACTGGACGAACAGGGACAGACAGAACAGCGTAGGAGGACATGGTAGTCGCTACCCAATAGAACCTGAACGCTATGGGCCCGTAGATGCTGAATGAACTGAGATTAAAGCACAAGAAAATTCATGACTTTAGCTTCAAGGGTTATATGCTGCAGATTGTTTTTTTTTTAAAATAAAGCCCAATCAGATATAGAAGGGTAATGAACACGGGCCAGTGCTAGCAACGAGGGGGTCCATGAAAGAACAGAGCTTCGTTATATACACGTCATAAAGTAGGAATAGCATAGAGAAACGTTACGATTACACATGTTTCAGATACAGTTTGACGCATAGATCAGTCTGAGATAATACAGAAACTACGTTTGTTTGTATTTGTTAGTCTTCTGACAGGGATTCATATCAAAGAGATGCAGGAATATTGGTACGGAAGAAGTTTAATCAATAGGATCACGTGAGCGTAGGATAATTTTGACCAATATACGCAAGAACTAGTACTGCCACACAGTACGACTCGTGCCAGATGTTATGATTTTACGAAAAAAATAGAATCATTCTTTATGTATGACGTTTATGTCAAAAAGTATTCAAAGTACCGTTAGGCATAAAGGGCCGAGAGTGGTGTCTGAGACGTTATATTTGCAGACAAACGTAGTGAGTTGAATGCAACCAAGTTATCGAAATCGCATTGTAATTACAGAGACACTGGACGAACAGAAAGGTGACAGACAGACAAGCCGTAGGCGGATCATGGTGTCGATACCAATAGACCTGACGCTAATGGGCCGTCGATGCATGAGAAGACCTAGATTACAAAGAAAAGTTCATGAGTTACTAGTTCAAGGAGTTAATGCTGCAGATTGTTTATTTAGTAAAATACCCACATGATTTAGGAAGGATTATTTTTTCGGCGTTTGCTTGAAGGGACAACCGTAGGATTCAATAGAGGTATCTTTCTCATCGATAACAGGCGGAGAGAGGTGGGATGAGAAGAAGAAAGAAGGGGAAGATACATAGAACAATACATATATATCGCAACGAAGTTTCATGTAAAGTGCGACCATCGAGTATAAAATGAGAATATAATGACTTCTTTTGTGTTTAACATTGTATTTCGAAACGCAGGGTTCATAATATATACATCTTCATCACGACAGTTTTATCATAGGACGCTGGAAATTATTATAGACAATATGGCTGAATGTACTGCCGCAGCAGTCGTCAGTGGAACCCCGTTGATTTCGAAAAATAAATTATTTTTGATATTTCAAAAATTGAAGTCGCAGTTGCTAGGAACGGTGGTGCCAAGAAGGTTCTCACTGTGCACACATTCGGTATAGGTGAACTACCAACACAAGTTTTATCGAAAATCGTCGTATTATCAGAGACTGGATCGACAAGAGGAAACAGAAAACCTATATAGGACGGAAAAAGGTAGATTAATGAAGAGATATGAGAAGACGGATTATCAAAATATTTTTTTTGAAAATTTTTTTTCGACTAGATCGACTACCATAACAAAACAAGAAATCGGCACGGTAGGGCGGACATAGGGAAGTCGCTACCAATAGACCTGAGCGATGGGCCCGTTGATGGGATGACTGAGATAAGCACAAGAATTAGATATCAGTTCAAAGGGTTAATGCTGGCCGATTGTTTTTCGTAACATACCCCATATTAGAGGTTTTCGCCGTTGCTAAGCACGAGGTCCATAGCAACGGTTCTTCTCACACATAACTAGGATACATGAACCTACCATACCAGTTTGATATATAATTGATTCATTAGTCTCTGAGATATAATAATCGTTTTTTTATTGTTTTCGACAATGTAGGAGAGGCAGGAACGGAAGGGGGATGGGAAAGCCATAAGCAGGGCAGGGCGTTATATCAAAGAAGTGCTTATTTTCTACCACAGTATTTCATAGGATCGGATGGAAAGTTGACATATGGCAACTGGAATGTACTGCTCCACAATGCGCTCGATTGGCTCCGATTTTTAGATTGTCGGAGAAAAGTATTAGAATCATTTTGATATGATATTATAAAAATTTACAACAAGATTTGGCGCACACACACCAGGTCTGCATAGGATCAACAACGGTGTGGCATAGCGAACGGTTTCACATTTGCAACAAGATAAGGATCAGGGTAGATAGTCAAAGAGAGCTATCAAACCAGTTTCATCGAAATCGCAGTTGTATGAATTACTGGAAGCACTGGATCGAACAGAGGGCAGACAAACACTTTACGCGCGAACAAAAGGATATACAAAAGTAGAAAGATGTCAACTTTTTTTTGAAAAATATTTTTATTTTTCGACTAAGATCACGAAGAACTTGCCACAACCAAAACAAGCCGTAGGAAACAACGAACAATGGGAAATGTCGCATATAGCCAAGAAACTGGGCGCGATGGGCCGTTTCGAATGGTGACTGGTACTGAGTGAATTAAGCACGAAGAAAGATGTCATGATGTAGCAGCTTAAGGGTATAATGCGCAGATTGTTATTTTTCGTTAAAAATACCCCACATTTAGAGGTTATTTCGAGTCATTTGTAGGCAACGAGAGAGGTATCGGCGGCGATAGACCAGGTTCTGTATCAACAGTAAATAAGGAACAGTACCATGAACATACATACGAAGATTCATAGTATGATAATCTGGAGTCATTAATTCTCTGGGATATATAAACAAACACTATCGTTTTTGTTTGATTATCTTAAGTACGACCAGGGTTAATTCAAAGTATATACTAGCTCCTAAGAGAAGTTTATAGGACGGTGAAATGTGTATTGAACAAATAGTGCTGGAAGTGAAAATAGAGCCCATAGGTCGGTCGGCGTCGAATTTATGATTTTCGAAGAAAAAAATAAGTATTAATGTAATTATGATGTTTTACCAAAATTGCAAAAGTGAGACAAGATTAGACGAGGAAAACGGACCAATACGGTGAGTAAGGATCGTAGCGAGGGTACTCTATCAGTTGCACACAACTAGGTAAGGGATGGAGAATACACCACAAATTAAAGTCGATGAAGCGATAGATAAGACTGAAATGCGCATTTTAAATACTGAGCATCAAGCAAGGTAGAAAAAATTTTAAAAAAAATGTTTTGAAGGATCAATTATTTATTCGAACGAGGATCCGACTGGCCCAACAGACGACCATATCGACGGAAAAAATATAATAGGTAGAACAATTTCAAATTTAACAAAAAAAACATTTTTTTTGACTGGATGAACCCACAGAAGACGACACAGACCACCAAAAAGGAGATCAATGAAAACTTTTTAATGAAAAAAAAATTTCGAATTTTTTTTTTTCGACTCGATCGAAATAGAACTCAAGAATTGTTTCCACGTTTAAGAAAAAAGTACTTAAATACTAATAAAAGGTAAGCAACCAGGTAAGAGCCACGAACATGTGTGGGGTGTAGATGAGTAGGGGACGGAAGACAGAACCGAAATGGCGGACAAGTAGTGGAATACATCGGGGCGCGAGCATAGACGAAAACGGCGGGGAGTACGGAGGAAGCTAAGAAGAGTAGACAAGATGACGAGGAGCAGCAACTAAGATATGTACGTTGTACTAGAAAGGAATGGGATGTGGAGACGCGAATGTCGCGGCTGGAGAGACAGAAGGAGAAAGGACAGAGCGAGGACGGACGAGGAGCTGAGGGAGAGAAGGTAACACGCTGATGGAAACTTGACGAGAGGGTATGAAAGCATAATGACAGAGAGCGGGAATCTAGCACAATTGCTGAGATGACAAATGAAGATTACCATGCACGAGCGTACGCATTCAGGCAGGGCAGTGGCAAAACGACAGCGAGCTAATGTTCGTAAAAAGCTTTTAAAAATACACACCCGGTTGTAGAAATACGATAAAACGTGATAAGTTTTCACCAAAAGCCACGATGGTGCAAAAATGAAATATGACAATGTGACGTTCAACATCATGATCAGTGTTTGGGATCGGCCTCATAGCGGCTATCAGCGAACTTATTGATGCTCGTTCCAGAGCCTTTGCTTGGGGTGAGAATGGCCGGCGACATCTTTTTTATGAGTCCGCAAAGTATAACGATTGGTTGAAGGCTGTAATTAGTGTCAGTGGACGTAGTCCGATACACAAACGCCCTCGGATTGGCAGCTTCTTTCTTAGATTGATTGTACCAAGATCAAGAACACCTTTGATACGAAATAGCCACGGTCTCCGGGCTGGTGACGCATATTTAAGTTTGAGATTCTGAATTTTGATACATGCATTGACATCATAGATTCCAATTCAACTCATATTAGAGGCAATATTGGATTCGCTTAGATATCTATGAAATTAATATATCAGGCGAAAGGTTAGCGATAAACGAAAGCGTCTTGGCATGGTGATATTGAAATGGATTTGGGATAAGTTTTGTCCATTTTCACTTCTCATCTCCAAATCTTAGGAGTGCAGTTGCAAAATACGCAATAGGAAAATCGCCAGGCAGTACGGAAAATTGTAATGTGAACAATAAGTCTTGGGCATGAATCTTGTCGGTGGATCGGTGAAATGAAAGCATTGTATCAGCGCTCGATCTAGCAGATCCCTGTGCTACCTGGCTTGTCAGTTATTTGATTTCTCTCATACTTTCGCACTTACATCCTCTTTTGTTCTAATTCGATAGGTGGATTAGCTTGTATACAATCCAGGTATTCACAAATATCTGCCCTGAAATGGGATGCCAAGACTGGCAGTCCATCGCTGGCTAAGTGAGGTGAGGTGCTGTGAGCAACCAATATTGAGTTTTGTTCATAATTTAACATTTGTAAAGTATTTGGTAGAAGGTTCAATGGATGTCAAATTTCCATCATGTTACATATGCCTCGTTCAGGCGTACAGTTTCAGTCCTTCATATGTGACACGGGGTCAAATAAGTATGGATGGGTCATAGGTGTTTGTCCCATGCAACCAATCTCTGCAATTGGTCGATGTTTCCTCCTTCTTCTCGTACTCTCTGTCACAACCCATTCATTGTTTCTTGCTCTGACCAAACATTTACTGTCGATGACTCTCATAATACCCTCACTGTCTGTAATCATACCATTATTACAATTTATGCACGTGCTATCAAGAGCACTTGCTAACATGCCTAAACTCTCAGAACTGTTCTTCCACTTGCAGATTTCCTTTCTTCTCTTACAACTTCCTGTATGCTTTTGCAATGAGATGCGTGAATATTACTTGTGCGAGGTAAGGAGGGGAGGTAAGGAAGTTTTGAAAGGAGTGATGGATTGCAGAAGAGCGAGGGGAGAGGGACGGATGAGGAGAAAGGTCGGTGTGATGGTTGAGGTACAGTGGGGAGCCAAGATAGGGGCAGAGCAGTTGAGGATTGGGGAGGTGGATGTGAGAGATAGGACATGAGAGGTGGGGGAGGAGGATTTTTGTGGATGTGGCGGGGAAATTTGAGAAGGGGGACTGAGGGGAGATTGAGTTAGAAGGGTGAGGGGGAAGTTGGAGGGAGAAGGGTGAGGAGGGAGAGTTGAGTGAGAGGGTGAGAGGAAGCTTTGTTGGGGAAGAGTGTGAAAGGTTGCTTTGAGAGGGAGGGGAGACGAGCAGCAGGCACGCTCATGGGCAGGAGGGCATGGGAGGTGGTGGAGAGGGGAGGATGAAGACTTTGTCGAGTATGGTGAAGAAAGGAGCGCGGGGAGGTAAAGATTGAGGGGTTGGAAGAGGGGATGTTTGAGAGAAGAAGGAAGGAGCTTTAGTGATGATGAGTGTACTGATGAGAAGATAGATATTGAGGTTGCTGGAGCCCACAGATGTTAGACAACACACAGTTTGGACAACGGAGGAGGAGCTGATACTGAGGTGAAGAGTGACGTAGGTGCTCAGAGCTGAGGGAGAGAGGGAAAGTATGGAGACGTAAGGAGAGGGGATAACAGGGTGAGGGGTAGGAGGAGGTATGTTTAGGGAGTGGAGTGAATGGCACTGAAAGTTGGAAAAAAGGACGATTGATGGAACAACGAACATGAATTAGAATATGGGATTTTAAAACTTTTAAAGTCTGAGATGTGATTAAAGTCATAATATGTGGATGTAATGAAGAGAATGGAGAAGAGAAAAGTAAATTCGTGGGAGGATTGTTTGGAACGGGATGGAGAAAGGTGAATTGAAAAAGTCTTTTTTAAGAAGAAGAAGATAGTGATTGATGATCAATTCGGAACACGTGGGTGGAAAGAGGAGTTGTACAGAGGTGCGCTTGTATCAATGACGAGTTTGTAATGTCCCGCGTCGTCAAGTTCGGTGTTCCGGTGTCCCCCGTCGCTCAAGAGCCAATGAGGCGCGTCCGTAGATGAGTGTGTAATCGACGGAATGCGACTAATTGACGAATACGCAGTATTCATATGGAAATTTGTGAACTAATGTGTTATATATGTGAACCATTTAATTATTGCTTGACGAAAAAACGAAAAAGTTACTTCATGTAGAACGAAGAAGAAGATGTCTTTCCGTGCCAGGGGGGGGGGGGGGGGTGGCATTTCGCGGAAGCGAAAGCTAAGTTTTCTATGCCATCATTCTCTTTAATATTAGCCATTAAACTTATTCGTCATGCATTAGTAGTTGAAATTACTTACAACAAAAGAAAGTAATCTCTAGTCATCAAGAGAAAAAAAATCGAAAACATCCCGGCAGGAAAGGACATCGAGCTGAGGAACGATAGGTAACGACTGCTCCTGATGGTCAAAGGAATCAGGGTGTTTTGTGTTGGGCGGTGTGATGCACGAGGATTCAGGTAGTTCTTTATGCAATCATTCTCTTTAATATTAGAGAAACAAGTGTTTGTCATGCTATAGTAGTTGAATTACTCAACATTCTTTTGCGGTCCTGCAGTGATCGAACGATGATTCATCGTTTGATTATATATAAAGGTGCTTATAAATAAATACAGTTTTTACATTTCTATATTAGTATGCTTTTTAATTGTTTCATCTGAAATGCTAATTGCTATATTTTGAACATTAGGTACTCATTTGATTAACGGCTGTATTGAAGGATTTCATTGTATATTTGTAGAGACGGTGATTTTTTAATTAATTTATTTTTGATTAAGATTAGGAAAAGGAACGTTTGAAATACGAAAAATGCTCGCAAGGTGTTGTGGTGTAATTTTGATGTGGCAAAAAACTGAAGGAAGTTGTCGTATCGTCACGAAAGTTACGGAAGAAGAAGAAGAAGGATGTCGGGAAACACGTGGTTCGGGAGGTGTCAGTGAGAGGTATAAAGAACAATTTTTCAGATGAGGTAAGATAAGGCCAAGAGTTGAAGAAAAAAGTGATATGTGTTTGGTGAAGTGGGTCGGACAAAAGTAGGGGAAGATCGGCAGAAAAAAAGAGAAGAGAGTCGTACAGGAAGTGACGTGGCGACGTCGGGAATAATGTGGGGGAAAAGATTGTTTTTGTTGGATTTGTTTGTTTGTTTTTTGCTCGACGAAACAGAGGGTGTTGTTCAGGGGGATCGGAGGGAGAAGGGAGAAAATATAAACTGATGTTAACAAGGAGAAAATACAATAAACACGTCACGAACAACCGATACGTCAGGGAGAAGGGTAGGCACTCAAGGAACACGAGATGAAAAAACGACGAAAATCAAAATAGCACAGTTTTTAACAAGAAGAAGATCACGTGGTTCGCGCATGCGCACTGATCGTCTCGTTGAATCGAGGAGACAGACTTTCTCACCTGCCGTTGATTGGATGCAGAGTAGTTCGTCGGTTTAAACTTTCATGTTTAAAACCGTTGAGTGCTTCATACTGACGGGTGTGATGTTGGATGTTTGAAGTATTGAACGGTGGAGACATGATAAGTGTAGAGGTTTTCAGTCGAGCGGCAATTTGCATCGGGTGGCAGGTCGGCAGTGTTTTTGGCGGGAATCCGAGAATCGGGCCAGTCTGGTTTTGGCGGGAATCCGAGAAATCGGGCCAGTCTGGTTTTGGGGGAATCGAGAAATCGGGCCTAATTAATGCAAGGTCAGTGTATAGTTCATTGTGTGCATCCTTGTGTGAGTGAAATAAAAGGAGAGTGATACGGCGGGACACAAGGATTGGAAGGACTTTTATGAAGGAAAGAGGACATTTGGCCCATCCGAGCCTGTGTTAGAGGTTATTTTTCACCCTTCTGGTTGTTCTGAGCAGATATCTCAAAACGTTGTTAACGATTTCTACGACAATGTACGTGACACGTTGTGTGTGAAGAGGACGAATGATTAACACAATGGTTTCAGATCCGGATCCAGTAGCTACCTGTGTGATATAAAAGGTGAACTATTCAGCCTGGCGGAGGTGTGCGCTCTACCGAGTGTTTGTTCGGTGTGAGAATGTCCTTTTCATGATCCCGAGGTCTGATTACCGTTGAGAATGGATTTTGAGATGTCCTGATGAAAGTTAAGTCCATCAACAATCACAACACCAAGGTTTTT
>JAXMNL010000478.1:30278-43786 GCA_035128595.1 Eptatretus atami | reverse complement strand
GAGAGAGATAGAGAGACTAGAGATCAGAGAGTAGAAGAAGAGAAGTTTTTTCAGAGCGAGAGAGAGAGGAGAGAAGAACAGAGAGAAAGAGAAGAGAGAGGAGAGGCAGGAAAGAGAGAGGAGAGAAGAACAGAGAGAAGAGAGAAAAGAGAGAAGTGAAAGGAGAGACAGAGAGGACAATAGAGAGAGAAGAGAGGAGAGAAGAACAGAGAGAAGAGACGAACAGAAAGAGAAAAGAAAAGAGACAGAGAAGAAGAAAGAAAAGCTGAACGAAGAAATAGACGAGAAAAGAGACAGGAAAAGAAAGAGAAAGAGAAAGAGAGAAAGAGAGAGACGAGAAAGAGACAGAGAAAGACGAACAGAGAAAGAGAAAGAGAGAGAGAGAAGAAGAAAGAGAAAGAGAAAGAGACGAAAGAGAAAGAAAGAGAAAGAAGAAGAAGAAAGAGAAGGAAAGAAAGAGAAAAGAAAGAAGAGACAGAAGAAAGAAAGAGAAGAGAAAAGAGAAAAGAGAACAGAAGAAAGAAGAGAAAAGACAGAGAAAGAAAAGGAGAAAGAAGAAAAGAGAAGAAAAACAGAGACAGAGAAAGAGAAGAGAAAAAGAGACTGAGACAGAAAAGAGACAGAGAAAGAGACAGAGAAAGAAAAGAAAGAGAAAGAAGACAGAGAAAGAAACAGACGAAAAGACAGAAAGAGACAGGAGAAAAAGACAAGAAAAGACAGAGAAAGAGACAGAGGACAAGAAAAGACAGAAAAGAGAAAGAAAGACAAGAAAAGAGACAAAGAGAGACAGAGAAAGAAAAAACAACAGAGAAGAAAAGAAAGAGAAAAGAGACGAGAAAAGAGACAGAGAAAGAGAAAAGAATGAACAGAGACAGAGAAAGAACAGAGAAAGAGACAGAGAAAAGACAGAGAAAGAAAAGAAAGAGAAAGAAAGACAGAGACGAAAGAGACAGAGAAAAACAGAGAAAAAAAGAGAAAGAGAAAATAGAAGAAAGAGAAAGAAGAACAGAAAGAAGAAACAGAAGAAAAGAAAGAGAAAGACATAACACAGACAGGACAGACGAGCAGACGAAAGAGACAAGAAGACAGAGAAGAACAGAAGAAACAGAAAGAGACAGAGAAAGACAAGAAGAAAAGACAGGAAAACAAAGACAGACAGAAAGAAAAAGACAGAGACAAAAGAACAGAAAAAGACAGACAGAGAAAGAGACAGGAGAACAGAGAACAGAGACAGAGACAGAGAAAGAACGCAGAGACAGAGACAGAGACACGAGACAGAGAACAGAGACAGAGACAAGACAGACAGAAAGAAGACAGAGAACATAGACAAGAGACAGAGACAGAGACAGAAGACAGCAACACGAGACAGAGAAAGAAAAGACAGAGACAGAGACAGAGACAGAGACAGCCAAGACAGAGAAAGAACAGAGAAGACAGAGAAAGAGAAAGAGAAGAGACAAAGACAAAGAAAAGAAACAGACAGAGACAGAGACAGATACAGAGACAGAGACAGAGACAGAGACAAGAGAAAGAACAGAACAGAGACAGACAAGAGACAGAAAAAGAGACAAGAGACAGAGACAGAGACAGAGGACAGAGAAAGAGACAGAGAAAGACAGGAGACAGACAGAGACAGAACAGAGAAAGAACAGAGAAATGAAAGAGAAAGACGACAAGAGAGACAGAGAAGAACAAAAGAACAGAGACAAGAGCAAGACAGAACAGAGACAGAGAAAAAAGAACAAGACAGAGAGAAAACAGAGAAGAACAGAGAGAACAAGAGAAGAGAACAAGAAAGAGACAGAGAAAGACAGAGAAAGCAAGAAGAAGAAAAAAGAACGAGAAGAGAGACAAGAAAGAGGAAAGAGAAGAGAAAGAAGAAAGAACAGACGAAGAGACAAGACAGAGACAAGAAAAAGCAAGATGAAAAGAGACAGAGACAGGAAACAGAGAAAGAGACATAACAGAAACAGAAAGAGAAAGAGACAGAGACAGAGAACCAGAGACAGAGACCAGAAAAGAGACAAGAAAGAGACAAAGAGAACGACAAGAAGAAAGAGACAGAAAAGAACAGAGAAAACAGAGACAGAGAAGAGGAAAGAGACAGAGAGAACAGAGAAAGAGACAGAACACAGAAGAGACAGAGAAGAGACAAGAAAGAGACAGAGAAAGAGACAAGAGAAAGCAGAGAAAGAACCAGAAGAGACAGAGAAAAGAATAGAGAAGAACAGAAAGAGACGGAGACAAAAACAGAGACGAGAGAGCAGGAAAGAAGAACGAGACGAGAAAGAAAAGAAAAGAGACGGAGAAGAAAGAGAAAAGAAAGAAGAAAAGAGAAAAAAGAGAGACAGAGACAAGAGAGACAGAAGACAAACAAGACAGAACAAGAGACAGAGAAAGAGGACAAGACAAGAGGCAGAGAAAGAGAGACAAGAAAGGAGACACGAACAAGAGACGAGATAAGAGACATGAGACAGACGGACAGAGACATAGACAAGAGCAGAGACACTAGACAGAGACAAGAGAGAAGGACAAACAAGACAGAGACAAGCGAGACAGAGAAGCGAGACAGAGCACACGAGACAGAGAAAGAGACAAGAAAAAAGAGAAGATGACAGAAACGAGACAGAGACAAGCGAACAGAGAAAGAAAGAGACAGAGAAAGGAGACAAGAGAAGACAGACAGAGAAAGACAAGAGAAAGATACAAAGACAAGACAAGAACAGAAAAGGAGACAGAGAAATAACCAGAGACAGAGACAGAGAAAGAGAAAGAGACAGAGACAGAGACAGAGAAAAGAAAAGAGACAGAGACAGAGAACGATACAGCACAAGACAGAACAGAGAAAGAACAGAAGACAAGAAAGAGACAGAGAAAGATAGAAGAACAGGAGACAGAGACAGAGAAAGAAAAAGACAGGAAGACTAGAGAAAGAGACAGAAGAAAGAGACAGAGCAACAGAAGAAAGAAAAGAACAGGAGAAAGAGATAAGAACAGAGTAAAGAGACAGAGACAAGAACAGAATAAAAGACAGAACCAGAACAGAGACAAGAAAGAAGAACAGAACAGGAAAGGAGACAGAACAAAGACATAGACAGAAACCAGAGAAAGAGACAGAGATAAGATCAAGGAGAGACAGAGACAGGAGATAATATGAGAGACAAGAGCATAGAGACAGTACTGAAGACGAGAAAGAAGAAGAGACAGAACGACGAGACGAAGTAACAAGACTGGCAGAGACAGAGGACAAGAGAAGGAAATAGAAGAGAAGAAAAGAGACAGAGACGATAAAAATCGAGAGACAGAACAAATGAAAGAGACAGAAAGAACGAGACGAGAAAGAGGAAAAGGACGAGGACGAAATGAGACGGAGACGAAAGAAAATAGAAAAACGGAACGAGAAGAAAGGAAAGGAGAAGGGAAAAACAGAACAGAGACAGAGACAGAAAGAGACAGAGACAGAGAAAGAAAAGAGACAGAGACAACAGAGACAGAGAAGAAAAAAGAGACAGAGACAGAGAACAGAACAGAGAAAGAGACAGAGACAGAGAAGAGACAAGACAGAGAAAGAAACAAGCAGAAAGATAAAGGAGAAAGAGAAAGAGACAGAGACGAGACAGAACAAGACAGCAAAAATACCAGAGAAAGAGACAAAAGAGAAAAGACAACAGAGAAAAACAGAGAAAGAGACCGGGAAAAAAAGAACGGGAGGAAAAGACAGAGGACAGAGACGGAACAGAACAGAGACAGGTAGACAGAGACCAGACCAGAAGAAAAACAGAGACAGAGAAAAACAGAGACAGAGAAAGACAGAACAAGACAGAACATGAGAAAGAAAGAACAAGCAGAGACAGAAGACAGAATAAAGAACAAGACAGAACAGAGACAGAGACAAGAAGAAACAAACAGAAAAAACAGAAAAGAGGAAAAGAGACAGAACAAAACATAAAAGAAGACAGAGAAAGAGACAGAGAAAAGGAAAGAAACAGAGACAAACAGAACACGAGACAGAAGACAGAAAAGAGACAGAGGACAAGACAGAAGACAGAGACAGAGACAGAGACATAAGACAAGAAAGAGACAGAGACAAGAAAAACAAGACAGAGAAAAGAAAGAGACAAGACAAACAGAGACAAGACAGGAGAAAGACAGAAAGCAGAGAACGAACAGAGACAAACAAGACAAGAAAGAACAGAGACAAAACACGAAAAGAACAGAAAAAACAGAACAAGAAAGAGACAGAGACAAGAAGAAAAAAAGAGAGATAACGATAACTATACGAACGGAGATCGAGACAAAAGACGAGACTGAGAAAAAAAGAACGGAAAGGAAGGAGAAAAAAATATAAAGAAAGAGAAAAGAAAGAGAAAAGACAGAGAACAGAAAGAGAACCCACAACCAAGACAGAGAAAAGACAGAACATAAAAGAAAGGAGAACAAGACAGAAACAAAAAAGACAGAGACAGAGAAATAACAAGAGATCAGAACAACGACAGAAAAAACAAACAGAAAAACAGAACAAAAAGACAGAAAAGAGACAGAACAGAGAAAAGAGACAAGGACAGAGAAAAGAGAAAGGAAAATGAAAGAGACGGAACTGAGACTTAACTGGAACGGTAGACAGAAAAACGGAACGAAAAAAAAGAACGGAAAAGAAGAAAGGGAAAAGAAAAAAAGAGAAAGAGAAAGAGAAAGGAGTACAAGACAGAAAGGAGACAGAACAGAGAAAGAGACAAGACAGAAGAAAGGACAGAAACAAGGACAGAATCAGAAAAGATACCAAGACAAGAGAAAAGACAAGACAGAGAAGAGTACAGAGGAAATGAAAAGAAAAAGAAAGAGAAAGAACAGGAGACATAGAAATGAGAAAGAAAGAAGCAAAAAGAAAAAGAAAAGAGAAGAACGGGGAAAACAACGAACGAACGGATACGAACGGAACAGAAGACGGAAAGAAAGAACAACGAAAGGAGAGAGATAAAGAATAAAGGAGAAAAAAAGAAAGAGACAAAACAGGAGACAGAAAGAGACAGAAACAGAAGAAGTAACAGAGAGGAAGAAGAACAAGACGAGAGAAGAGAAAGAGAAGAGACGAGGACAGAGCAGAGAGAGAAGAGAGAGACAGAAAAGAACAAGACAAGTAAAAGAAAGAGAGAGGAAGAGAAATGAAAGAAAAGAGCAGGAGACAGGAAAAGACAGACAAGACAAGGACAAACAACATAACAGAACGAACGGAGACGGGAGGAAGCGAGCCAGGCAGAAAAAACTAAAGCCGCCAGAGAAGCGAGAGAAACCCCAAATCCAAGCACAAGATCGCACGGAAGCTTCCAGGCAGTCAGAGTGACACGACCAACCTTGCAACCGGCTTGCAAACGCCTGAGCCGAGGGCGACGGACGCACTGGCGACCAAGAGCACACGGGCTTGAAGATTGAATGGCAAAACAGCAAGCACCAAACCCCTTCACAGGCAGTGAACGAAGAATGAGCGGTGCAAAATAACTGTCATTTCAAGACCAAGCAAAGGACCAAACAAATCGCCTCAGTGTAGGGCACCAAATTGCCAGAAAGACGTGGCACCTGCGCCATAAGCAACAGGCGACAGGCAACCCAGCGTAACAGGGGGGATGCAGTGAAAAGCACACTCACCAGTCGGAATCCCACGGGGAGGCAGGGCGCAGGCGACCTGATCGGGTACAGAATCAGGATTGGAAACTGTAAAAGGAAAAAAGAAAGGAACCGGACAGGATGCAGCAGGAGACAGTGGCCCTTGGGAAACCAGGGAATAGAGACAGAATAAAGAACAATTCGCAGGACGACTGTAACTGCATGGGAGGGGGCGAAACCGGCACATTCACTCAAACTGCAAGAATCAAGGGCAAATTGCACAATCAGAGGCAGCGCGAGAAAAAACAAAGCAGTACGCAAGGCATTCACGGAACCATCCAATCCGAGAAGACGTTACAGGCCGGGCGGAGATAACTGGGCTGCGGCCGCGGTACCTGCGAGCAGGAGAGGAGCCGCGAGAGCGAGCAAGAGAGAGAGCAGAAACCAAGGGCGTGGAAAACCCCTTAAGGAAACAAGCAAAACCCAACACAATCATCAAAACTCCACCCAAACCAAGTGGGGGGTAACATTAGTGAGGCCGGGGAAGAACTGTAACCGAGAATCAATAGCTAGGCGGTAACGATCACTGACAAGGAGATTCGCTACAAGAAACAGACAATGCATCAACAGACAATTAGTAACAGCAGAGAGACGACGAGAGAGAGAGAAGAAGGGGGGGGTGGGGGGGAAAAGAAAAAAAAACAAGAAGGGCCAAGCGGGACATTCACGTGACGTGCCAGGAATTGCAGCGGCCGACATTAGGTAAACCCTTGAACCCAGATCGAAAATATCGAAAATTCTGGCTGCGACCCAGGTCCAATTCATAAAAGCAAACAAGTTAGATTGCCACCTCAGCTGTGAGGAGAACGAAACGCAACGTCGAGGATGAAAGGCATTTAAGAGAAAAAGGTTAATAAGATTGGGAGCAATCCAATGAGAGGCTGCCGAGAGCAAGTGACCGAGAAATGATGGCGAACAGCCCTGGTTACCCCAATGCGCCAGGGAACAGGTGGTAAGGGTGCCCCCGCCGGATCTGTTCCGCAGCGATTTCTGGATAAGGATCAGAATGTCAAGTGACGGGGGAAAAGCCAGATAGCGGCCCAAACCAATTGGACCAACAACATCAGAGTGAAATTTGGGCCTCAGGAAAGGGCGACAAGCGGGAAAGGTCACCGCAATCGTTTGAGTCGTGCAGAGAAGAGTTGTGAAAGTTTAATTGTAAGAGAAAAAGCGAGCGCGATAGCGCGAGCGAGACGCTGGAGGGACGGCACCCAGTGCCCGCCCTCCCCCCCCTCCGAACGGGCGCGCGACAAGGTGAAAGGGCCGAGAATTACCTGCAAAAATTTGCATAACCTAATTACAGATAATAGTCATTCCAAATGCATTAGACATTCACAGCAAATTATTCACACTAGCCCCCATTATGATCCTGTACATGACCGAAGTTTCAATTTTCTGTGGCACGAGTTTCGGATATACAGAGATCAAAAGTTTCCGTCTCCAACAGACTGCCGACAGGCTACGTCCTTAGGAGGTCATAATCACATTAAAGACCCTTCTAACAAGATAGCCGCGCCCTAATGGGAAAATTTCAGTGCAAGGGCGATAGCGACAGAGAGAGAGAGAGAGATCAAAATGACAGACATTACGACTGCACATGGACGCGCAGACACCCAAGAGATACAGCTATGGCCACCGCTATTTCACATGAGCAGAGAAAAAAAATGGAAAACCAGGTGCACATTGAAAAATATCAGAGACGGTAAAAATGCAATGAACAGTAAAGTACTACATTGCCATGCTGTGTGTTGGTCTAGAGTCACAAATCTATTTATTATTAATAACAAAAAAGGCACACATTGTTCCGCTCTCTTACAATTAGTTGAAAGCTGAAAAGGTAGAATAGCCATGGTTGTAATTGCCTGCCTCTGGTTTTGTACCGCCTGGGATGAATAAAATGTATAAAGCGTGCTGGTGTAACGGAACTGAGGCGCTCACCCCTGCCTCCCCGAAAAAGAGTCACTCCAGCATCGCATAAACAAAAACAGCATCACCCAACATAATCATGGCATATAACAGTGTGTCAAGCACACAGAATCGCACGGCACGTAAAAAATTGGCAAGAACAACTAAGATACCCCCCTGCATCTAGTTCGTGCTAAGTTCACACAACCACTTCTAATTGAAGAGGGGAAAATGGCCCAACTAGAAGGTCGCGACACTGCCAGGAAGCAACAGACTGAATAACCTCCAACACGACCCTCCAAGCCCAACACCTGAACGCCTTACCGAGCACAGGTGTTGCAGACCAGCAAATCGCAATGGGGGACACGACAGGGAGAGGACAACGCAACACTCGCGCCAATCGAAATGAAGAGAGTCGGTCTGGGATGAATGGAAGCTCCTCAACCTGAAAAGAGCCAGCTTAAACCCTTCACCCTGAAGGGCGGCTCAGCAAGCAATCACCAGCCATCATATATCTACTGAGTATAGTTCAGTTCTCGAACGATCGTCCACCCATCAGTTAGGGACCCTCCAGTGAGCCAACCATCGCAAAGCTGGGGCAAAGAGGCCAGCGCAGAAGGACTGCCTTCGTTCAATCATTCCTGAAAATGAGAACGACCCACAGACACAAGCCTTCGCAGCTCAATGCCAGTACGCTCTCCTCAGACCGGGCGCCAGGCCAACAGTCGGGCTGCACGGGCACCAAGCATCACGACACACACACTACACACACAATTACCACACACACACACACACACACACACACACACTAACATCAACATCACACGACACCAACAGTATGGGGCAGCACAGAGTGCACACACACAAGCAAGTCGTGAACTAAAGTTCCATAAATATTGGCACTTCTGCAAAGACTGAGCAAAGGCCGTTGGCCCCGGAAGAGCAGACAGCGGTGGCGTCTTTTTCTCTCCTAAACCTCCAGCGACACGCTCGCGCGCGAGAGCCGCAATAATGCATTCGTTCATGGTATTCCCGATTGCAGAAAAGCGGCAATCACACCCTTTGTCCCTGCATACGTTAAGCAGAGCGAGCGATCACCTCCACATCAATCGCTACCCTCCGTTATCTTTGCTCCAGGGCCATAACAAGCCAAACCGCCGCCCGCCAATCACTGACGGTTATGTCACGGAAAAAAGAGGAGATGCATGGCACAACTATGCAAATGCAAAGCTGAAAACGGCACACATCACCATCAAACAGTCGGTACAAACCTGCTGAGCACAATTACAATTATAATCACCACAAACACAACAACACCTACTCACTGGTGGAGCTTGACCACGCACACTACCAAAGAGTCATTGAGACAACCCTGAGCGAACACCCTTGGAGACATCAATAAGGAAATTCGGACAACTCGTACAAATCTCCGAAATAGTCCGTGCAGGAGAGAGTTAGAACATTAAACTAGAAATGAGTTACAAAAGAAAAAGAGAGAGAGCGCGAGAGAGCGAGCCAAGCCAAATCCAACAGGCTTTCGGGAAACGAAAAACTTATAAAAACCAAATATATGCACATGACAGAGATAATCGATATTAACCGGATAACCATGCTTACACATATATCGCACCTCCTTTAATGTACCACACCGGGAGGTGGGCAGCGACCTCATGGCAAGTCCGTAAGCCTCACGGAAGGAAAGCGTTCGAATGCTAATGATCCAGACATGCGCCTAGGAGGATCAAGAGGGAAAGAAGCAACATTGACGACAATCTTATGAAATCAAAAACCCACTGTCCGAAAAGTCCAACATCGACATCCCGTGACATAGAACTCAGCCACCCGCAAAAGCCAACTGAAACAAAAGGTAAGGAGAAAAACAAAATGCCACTGATGCACACGAAAAGGGTCTCCAGCCAGAGAAAAAGACCTCACTGGAAAACAACACATCAAGTGCAACACTCCACTCATGGTAAGCACAAAGTGACAAATTGTTGGTGGCTAAATAAGCCCAATGGGCTAACCAGTGATCCAAGACTGAGGAGAAGCTGGTGCCCAGCGAGAGAGATCTAGAGCTAGACTGGTGTCCATCTGTAAACCCTAACGCGTATTCATCCCGCCACCGCTTTCCAAGCAGTTATCGATTATGGAACTGCTGATCTTATAGGGCTGTTGTCCAGCTTCAAACATCGAACGCATGCTTAGAAGGTAAAAAGAAGCCTTGTGTGTTTTACCCATTACCTCAACGCAATGAGTGTCAAGAAGATCAACACCTCATTACAGGCCAGCATCTCAGTGCTGGATGGCATAGCACCAATGTTGACAATTGCCACCAAAACTTCAGTAGGATCCATCTCCCAGTTTTGTTAGCAGTGAAGGCTAGGAAGGACTAGAACACAGAATTAATAGAGTAACAGAACAAAAGCAAGTAAAAAAGAGCAGGGAGGGACACACAAACAGGAGGTAATGAGGACAAAAAAGAGAGACTTGAGACAATTAGGAGTGTGGAAGAAGAGGCTCTGGGAGGACCAGGGGGAACAACAGGATGTCCACAAATGTAAAGAAGGAAAAGCGAAGCTGGAAAGATGTGGCAGGGGCAGAAAAAGATCATGGTGTTGATGGGGAATCGAAAGGTGGTGAAGCAGCTGTCCTAGAAAGCCCGGAGGAAAAGAGACTGAAAACACGGAGGAAGGAAATCCAAGTGGGGGGGGGAAGTGGAACAAATGACGAAGGGAGCAGTGATCTGGATTGGAATCACCAAAGGGGAGACTGACAGAATGCATTGTCCTGCAGAATGTGCGAGGGGGAGCAGAGCACAAGAAAGGAAAAAGTCAATCCAGAAAAGCAGATAGACAGGAGAACCACAGACAGTCGGAATGTAAAAGCGATGGTCCCAAATAATCCCTTCACCCAAAGAGATTCCAAGGATTGAAGCCTCAATTCCATGACCTCAAGCTAAAAAGGACGGACAGAGTCAGCCCAGAGAGGAAGGAAGGTGAAGCGAGAGAGGAGAACAGGCTCCAGGAATGCGGTGGACGTAAAGCAGTCGAGAAAGAGTCAGTGTGTGCCAAGAGAAGGACGTTTGCATAACGGAAGAGCCACTTCGAGCATGACTGGCTTTGGGAGGCCAACTTAGAAATGGTTGCCCAAGAAAGATCGATGGCTGAGGAGTGAGGCCAAAGTTTGAGTGAACTGAATTATAAAGAGTTCTTTAAGACGCGATGGAGGGTTTGCAAGACTGCCTTGAGAGACACAGTGAGATTAGTGAGATTCTCAAAGAAAACAAAATCTATGAGATAGACGAAAGACATTCAAGTGCTTGACATCATTGATGATATAATACAAGGTCTGCAAAGAAGGAAGAGGCTGTGCATCCTATCTGAAGCATTAGTATATCAGGCAAGAGGGTGGAGTCATCAGGAAAGGAGAACAGATTTCCAAAGAAATCAGGAAATCATTCATGTGAAGATCAGAATAGCACTGGGCCCAGAACATTGCCGGGAACACTCCAGCTTGACAGGAGAGGCGATGAAGAACGCCGCTGAAGCTCATCTGTTGGGCTACAGGGTAGAGAATCAGTAAGCATGTGCGGAGTGGACTGATCTAAAGCCGATAGTTTGAGAGCATGTGGGATGCAACATGTATGAAGCTCCAAGAGTACAGAAGAGATGGCCGTCCATATCTGACATGAGGACTCCATCCACGATGAAAGAAAGCAAATCGAGATGAGTGACCCAGTCGAAACCAAATGATACCGAGATCAGGTCCGTTTGAGAAAAAAGAAGGATTGACATCAAATGCAAGTTTTTTGAATACAAGTCGAGCTCGAGAAAGCCAGTACATTGAACGATCAGACGAAAACCTGCAAAACAGATGCCAAAGGTACAGGCGTGCACACAAAGGAGTAGTAAGAGAGAGAGAGGGAAACACGAAACAGCAAGAGTAAACAAGGAATAGGAACCTGGACAAACAATGAGTAATGAAGGTGGGGCGGGGGGGGGGCAGGAGAGAGATGGGGACAAGGAGATAGAAGGAAGAGATGTTAGATGGTCTGTGACCTGCCGGTGAGAAATAAGCTGATTGCTTAGTCAGGAAGATACTTTGGCAAGACTCTTTTTGAGCAATTTGAGTCGATTTGGCTGTATGTTCCAAGCCTGTAGGAATAATGGAATCAGGTGAAAACTGACAGGGGTAACAGAACAGATAAGCAGGAAAATGCTAAAAAAAAGCACGTTAGAACATGCACGGATGCCGCCAGGCAGAATCAGCGAAGGTTCCACCTCTCCGAGAGAACAAAAGACATGAGGCGAGGAGCAGGTTTGGTGGACTTGTAGAATTGAGGGCATCAGCTGCGCACTCAGAGCAGCCAGCTTCGCGCAATTAGAGGGAGCGAGCCACACCAAGTAGGAGCGAAACTAAACAAGATACCAGCGCGAGGGAGGAAGGTGTACGAGGAATACGAGACACACTAGTTGAGAAAGGTGCAAGCGTGTAGTAGGTTGACCAAGTCAAATGAGTTCTTACGAGAGGACTATATGGTCCTGAAAAGGTGCGAGAAGACTACACTATCTGAGTGCAGTGACTTAGTGATGATCGGAGGTGGCACAATATCGTGGTGCGATGATGTCCTTCCCCAATCGCTGAGTCAGACAGAAGAGATATGCAATCCCTTAGACGACACAACTTTCCTGCAATCGTGAACCAGATACCAGGCGATCCAGTAACGCGGATATGATATTTCTAGCTCTTCTTAAATATGTTTCAATAGCACTGTTAATAACCAGACAACTAAGATGGAAGATTCCTAAATAATGAGTACAGATACGACCTCACATAAACACAAGATGTTGATATAGCAGATTACTATCTTAGCACCATATGCAGGATTGGCACCTGCATTTTAGAGTGGAACAAGACGAACGAAAAATCGAACGGGCCAATATATGGAGAGGCGTCGCCAGAAATGGGAGTTAGTGAAGTCAAACCCTGCCCCAGTCATACCAAAGATAACAAGTGGTCCAAGCCACCAATGCCGCCTGTTTAACACTTATCGTTGAGTCATCTTATCATCTCAGTCAAAGATAACCTAATAGACCCAGTCCGAAGTCTCCGCGCCGTCCGTCCGTCTGTCCGAGTCTGACCTTCCTGGCAGACGCGCCCGTTGGGGCTCGACTCCACAACAGAGAGCGCGCAGTGAAGAGAAATAACCCAAGAGAGTCGAAAGATAACACTGGTCGAGGATAACGCTTACACAATATAAGAGACAGTTTCAAGGTCGTCCAAGTCCGAGTCAAAAACCATCTGACGAAGGACAAGGCAAATTGTGCCGAATCTGCGATTCAAAATCTATCCCTCCCTCATTATCAAGAGAGAGTCAAATGTTATAGTGAGGCAGAACATGGACAATACTAAAGCAAGACACGACCACTTTTTTAAAAATTACCTCGTTCCGATATAGCCCTCAAACTCGTCTGAGCCCCGTACGGCGCGTCACAAGTACGTCCAACAGAAAAAAAAAGTATTAAAAAGAAAAGGAACCTCCGAGACAAATTATACATTGAAACTTCTGCAGATTAACTAAAACAATGGAACACAAACTAAGCACACGTACATCATTGTGACATAACAGTGGAAAGATCAATTGACTAATGCATAATGACCGCTGTGAGATTAAAGAAAAAAGGTAAAATACACCGCAGGGACGCCGACAGCGACATCGTCATGGCTTACAAACACGGTTCATAAAATGAAACGTGGCTGCAAGCAGATTACCGAAAGTATCACTGGGGCAGCGTGTGGTGACACATTAGCCTCTGCATATCGAGAGCGGGCGACCGCGGGTGGTCACGACGCACGAGACAAGGAGAACGGTGGGTGGGTCTCAGCAGTTTAAACCCGCCACAACAGCAGGGGGAGTCGGGTGGGTGGCCTAGCCGCATACA
>JAXMNL010000477.1:43231-49499 GCA_035128595.1 Eptatretus atami | reverse complement strand
TTCTTATTTTTTCTGTGAATTTTTAATTACGCAGAAACTATGATGCGAGGCAAAAATTAGGATTTGCTAAAAAAAATATCTCATACTGTTGTTATATAGATATTGTGTGAGTTAACTATTAATTTTTTTTGATGGGCAGCCTTCACAGATTTATCAGAGAGTCTGATTGAAGAGGAGTGGTAATGATTGTACAGTTGCTGCATATTTGGATCGTGTTGGTAGAGTTGACAGAATGGTTTTAGTTGCAAGTGTATACATAAAGTTGTTAATTTCAGTTTCCCTTCGTTCTTGTACACCTTTCCAGGTTAGCCATTTACCAATTAAAATGGGTTACAATGTCTCCTATCCAGCAACTAAGATTTGTAAGAATTTGTTCAGTAAAGGATGATTTGTAGCGTGCTGAGATGTTTCCCTCATTGCTAAACAAAGGGATATTTGGACTGATTGTTTATCAGGTCTTTGTGAGAAAGTCTTCAGACTCTTATCGTCACCTTACATTTAAGTTGGTTGGTTATCAATGTAAAGAAGATTACCTGTTGCATTGCATTTGATTATTAACTAATCATGAATTAATTATTTTAGTGAGGTGAATTCTTTAATTAATATTATTGATTAAAAATATTACATTTATAATTTATTATGGTATTAAATAATGGAGATATTTGATAAAATAAAATAAATATTTCCCTCGGAGTTCCAATGCCAACATCCACTTCAACCTGTTGCTCGTGAACATGAGCAAGTTGAGCTGCCTTCGTCACTGAAGCTCCTGCCAAAACGTGCCCGAATACATCGCCCCTCTTTCAAATCACTGAGGTTCTCCTCTTGCCAGCTACGTTAGCCATAATTATAGGAACCAGGCCTGTGCCAGCATTTTTATAATGACCACAAGCATCTGGGATGTTATTTTTTATAAACACAAGTGCCACACCTGTGTGAAGACCTTGCTTTCAATTTACTTGTGTCCCTCATTCACCCAGGTGTTTCCATTTTTTGTCCATTACCTGTACATGTGTCAATATTTATAATATTTTTTACAAATTACATATCAGTAGTCGTCCCAACCCCAACGACAAGGTCGGAGATGGGGACATTAAAATGAGCTCCGTTCCGACCGAACCATTCGTCCATGTACTTTGTGTAGCTTATGCAATATTTCAAAAGCATGAACATTAAGCTTTCACATTGCAGATATCTTTTCCTCATGACCATTAGTCTTTCACTTGATTAGAGCACTGCTAGTGATTAGCTGATTATGTTGTTCATGGACATACTACCATTGTAACTTTGGCTTATGTATGTATATTTTTTTTTAAATGTTCATTATTTAGCTTTCATATACACAGGGAAACGTTCCTCATCCTACCTAAAAAGGCAGGGGACCTCGAGTTCAGTTCCTTGTTTTATTTATTAAAGTTCCTCCTCAGAATTACCTTTATTATGTGGTCAGCGACTGTTTGGTGAACTGGCTGCTTTAGACCAAAAGGAGGAGTGAGAGACACAGACAGCATCAACCTCAATGCAATGTGAAAATGATAGGCTGAGTTCTCAGCTTTCAGAACTCAGTGTTTTCCCACAACAGAACTGCCACGTGCACTAGCAGTGTATAGTGTGGCAGTGTCTCAGTATTGTGAGTTTCAGGTCGTTTGGATTCCTTGTTTTTCAGGGGTTGTCTGACACAGGAGCCAGGATTCAACATCCTCCCCTTGCCTGAAGCAGGAACATATATGTGGATATGATTCCATCATGGGAAGCTTTTCACTGCAGCTCAGAGCTTTACTGAGCTCTTGAAAACACTCTCCTTTTTCCTTTACAATGGTGAGGTCCAATGTACCCGATCTTTCTTCCCTGCCTCGTCCACGATACTTCCTCCACTTCACTTCACTCTCCCTCAGCTAACTCGCTCCACTCTCCAACCACCTTTCCCTCCTCACACAATTTTCCGTCTCAACATTATTATAGGACTACCTCTTTTCCTCTGACCCTTGTTCCCTCACCCTATTCTGCTTTTCTTTGCCCTTCTCTCTTCTCCATCTGCCCACCAAGAATGTCCAGCCCACTTTTCAGCTTGGCATTTCACCAATTTTCCCCATCAAGTCATCTGCAAAGGCAATCTCTCCCTCAGTTCACATCCTCCTCTCTCCATCTTCTCTTCAATCCCACAATCCTCCTGACTCAGTTGATCTTGCCAAACCTACACCCTCTTGTTTGGTCTCCAAACCGCTAAATGATAGGCCAGCGTTGCACAACACAAAACTTGAACTAAAAAAAAAATCAGAACCTTCTCTCTTAATGTCAGTTTTTTATTTTTACAGTTCACCTGTTCCACAGGCCAACTATCATTTGTTTTTGGATATTGTTGTTCAAGAAAATGTCTATGAGTGTGGTGAAAATGTCCTCTCGTTGTTCTTCTTCTTGGACTCCTCTGACCATGTTCTTGCAAAGCCCATTTCTCTCTGGCTATTGAGAGAGCAACCACAACGCTGCAGAATATGCTGTTCACACAGGCCAACTTGGCCAAGCCTTGCAATCTGCCATCTCACAAAAGGAATGGGATGCCATCTCCACAGCATTGGATATTGATTCACTGGGAATACTTTCAAAAAAAACTTTACTTTCTTTTTCTTCATGCAAATGTTTTCCCATCCCATTTGGAGCTATCCTCTCATCTTCTCGACCCCGATACACTGAATACTGTGGTTAGGTGTTGTGATCAGATGACTTGCTCTCTTAACGTCGAAACTATCGAGACCAAGGGTAACTTTGACCACTCCATTAAGGCTCACAACAAGGTGTGTTGATCTTGAGGCCAAGTAGAAAACCCATCTTGCAAATCACAAAGCTGAACATTCCAACCCAGTCTTCCTCCATCAGAGTTGTCTTGTCAAGTCCTTCTCAGTGTATGCCTCCACTCCATCCCCTCAATCACCTCAAACGGTAGATGCAGACCCGGAGAGGAAAGGGATGATCTCGACTCGGTTTTTGGCCTCAACCGTGACCAAACACAACCCAACCTATCCCGTTCTATTCCCCATCTTTTACCGCTGACGTGCCACTGTCAAGGACTGTGTGTCTCTCATTGAGAAGGTAGAAAAGGTTCTGTCCAGTCTTGAAGCTGCTTCGATGATGGGACCGGATGACATCAGTGGCCCATCTTCTCAAATCCTCTCTGCCATCCTTGCTTCCCCATCTATCTGCTCTATTCATTACGGGCAACTCTGCCTAAATTCGAAGCCAGAAAAACGTTACTCACATTCACAGGTATGCAAAAACAGATCCTCCCACTACAGACTTCCAAAGCTTACTTCCAATTGCAAGGAAAGTGATTGGAATACATCATGATTCATAATGTGAAGGTCTTCTTTTCCAATCGGCCTGATCTCTATCATCGGTTTGATTTTATTTATTTTTTGTATACATTGAGGCTCGTATGAGAGCTAACGGGTCCACACGCAATCGACACAAACAATAATAGACAGAAATAAGGAGTGAAATGACACAAAGGAGCCGGAAGGACGAAAATACAGAGATGGGAACAGAGAGCATAGGAGATCTGCCAAACTAGTGAGAAGGAGAGGGGAATGGGGTGGCGAGGACACAGGGTACAACAAGATGACACCACAGCGGACTTTCAACACCTTACACGACGGGGAACTTTCGGGAAGGAAGCGGGGAATTTGAAGTAGGTGAGTTGGGGTAGATTACGGGGGAAGAAAATATCGTGGTTTTCGATGGGGAAAGATAAGATGGTGGTGGAACAGTGTTTGAAGAATGGGAGGAAGAGTCGGATTGAAAGAGAAAGTGTGGGAGTTTGTTCCAAAGGCGGGGAAAAAAGAGGAACGAAAGAATGAAGGGAGCAGTGATGCATGATTTTGGTTCAGTTTTACCAGAGGGGTTGTTTCTGGCCGGACCTTGGCAACCTGCGGAAATATAGGGGGGGGCATATCGCAGGCAGAAGCAGTGGGGCGTACCAGAGATGAGACGGTGGAAGACCAATAGACCACCGACCTGCCTGCGGTGATGAGACTGGACAGCCAAGACTCAGCCTCACCACGGGATCTATACCAATGATCCTAAATGCCTTGGTTTCCACAGTGTTGAAGCGAGAGAGGTGAGGTGGGGGCACCAGCCTAGAGGGGAGAGCAGTTACTCCATCAGGCTTATTTGGACGAAGCTTTGTATGTGGTCAGGAGCTCAGGTCGGCCGAGGAAGAACTTTGCACGACGGAGGATTCCCAGTCGGGCGACTGGGCTTTGGGGGCCGTTTGAAAATGTGAGCTTTCCCAGGGAAAGATCATGGCGATTGTGAGACCCAGAAGCTTGAATGAATGGACTTTTTGTGTTAGGGAGACATATGAGAGTGTGAGATTTGTCAGGGTTGAAAAGACATGTTCCATGTGTTTGGCCAGTTTGTGACTTTATCGATATCTTCAGAGAAGCGAATGAAAGCTGCTGCTTGCCTGATCTGAGAGATGACAGATGGTTACGACAGAGGGTGAAGTCAATCAGCAAAGAGATAAGAGATTTTCCAGAGTCGGAGAGATCATTGATTGAAACCAGAAAAAAGAACAGGGCCAGAATGCTGCCTTGAGGAACTCCAGCCTGGACAGGAAGAGGGGCGTGAAAGAACTCATTTAGGGCCACACATTGACTGCGACAGGAAAAGGAAGTCTGCGAGCCATGAGTCGAATGGCCTTGGATTACCATTGCAAGAGAGTTGGTTGACCATGGGCAGGGTTCCAGACCGTTCAAAGCACACGATATGTCTTTGGAGATGGCCTCTGATTCATGTCTGGCAGTGTGGGTGGCAGGTGGATTATGTCCAATTCACAAACTCTGAGCGTGCTGCCGCTGTTTTTCTCAGCAACGGAGGCGCTAAATGCTCAATTCAAAAGGTCAAAGGACCATTTGCCTGGAGATTATCTCCATGCATTCAACTCCAGAAGTATGGGCAAATAAACCCCCATCTTATCTTTTCCACGGTCAACCACTGAAAGAGTTGTTTATTGAATGTCTAGGCTCAACATCAGCCATGCCTCTCTTAGCAAGCCAAACATTGCAAAGTTGGCCTTTAAAGACAGCCACAGACTGGGCACATCTGATGATCATTCCAAGTTATTTATGAAAAAAGCAGAAGTCTCACAGCTTGCAAGGCTTGATGTGCTGCTCAATGGAAGTACTGCTCTCCCCTGTGGCTGGCACCCGCACCACATCATCTCACTTGGATTTGGATATTCAAAGCTCAGACAAAATTGGCCTTTTTAAAACTTTCCTCTCCTCTCTGACCCTCTCCAGGATGCTCCTTTAGGATATATGCATTCCTCCAGTAACCCCTTTCCTGGTAAACTCCCAAAATCCAGGCTTGACTGCACACGTCACATTTTTCTTGTCTGTGGAACCACATTAATTTCCTTAGGTGTTCAATCCCACTCTTCCTTCAGCATTCAGGGCTTCAAGCATCTTGGTCGTCCCAACATTCAGATGTAAAATCTTTTCTAACCCTGTTCTGTCACCCAAATTTCCCCACCCTCCTTACTTTCAGAGTATTAAACTTCCCTTCCTCTTCCCAAACTTCCCCCCCCCCCGTCATTCCTTGCTTTTGGTGTCCAACACTTCCCCCCACCGTCAGTTCTAGAATTTATTTCATTATTTTTTTAACTGTCAATTAGTTCTTCCATGAGCCTCGATCGTGTGTGTGTGTTGTTGTGTGTGTGTGTGTGTGTGTGTGTGTGTGTGTGTTGTGTGTGTTGTGTGGGTGTGTGTGTGTGGTGTATTTATACTTGGATTGACCCCCAAATTTATTGGTGAAAAATGTATGATTAGCCAAATGAAGCAACTTGCTCAATGTTGTCCATTTCCCCGAAAAGGCTTCCTATTTAAAGCCACTCCACTAAGTACCATTTCTTTTGGCAACTTTTTTATGTATCTTCAACGCAAGATGGAGTCTTGACACATACTTGGACATTCTTTCTTGTTCAGGTGTATGTTGGTCCAGGTGTTTCACCCCTGCTTTTGCACAACTGACAGTGTATGATTTCAATGTACATTTATTTGAAATTTAACTCTTGCTTTTCCCATACTGCAGTGTAATGCTGGGCTTCTTATGATGAAATGGGCCGCAGAGTTCACAGTTGATTCCTTCGAGTCTCCTATTGTAAGTTTTTCGATCCTGCTTTTGATCTGTGCCCAATTTAAAACAATCGTGCAAAATCAATCGCAATGGGGGAGTGCCGTACTGCGTGCCTCGCCTGTCCGACCAAGCTGACCCT
>JAXMNL010000477.1:33231-35731 GCA_035128595.1 Eptatretus atami | reverse complement strand
CTGCCAAACGTGCCCGAACAATCGCCCCTCTTTCAAAGTCACTGAGGTCTCCTCTTGCAGCTACGTTAGCCATAATTATAGGCAACCAGGCCTGTGCAGCATTTTTATACATGACCACAAGCATGCTGGGATGTTATTTTTTATAACACAAGTGCCACACCTGTGTGGAAGACCTTGCTTTCAATTACTTGTGTCCCTCATTCACCCAGGTGTTTCCATTTTTTTGTCCATTACCTGTACATGTGTCAATATTTATAATATTTTACAAATTACATATCCAGTAGTCGTCCCCCAACCCCAACGACAAGGTCGGAGATGGGGACATTAAAATGAGCTCCGTCCGACCGACCATTCGTCCATGTACTTTGTGTAGCTTATGCAATATTTCAAAAGCATGAACATTAGCTTTCACATTGCAGATATCTTTTCCTCATGACATTGTCTTTCACTGATTAGAGCACTGCTGTGATTAGCTGAATTATGTTGTTCATGACAACTACATTGTAACTTGGCTTATGTATGTATATTTTTTTAAATGTTCATTATTTAGCTTTCATATTACACAGAAACTGTTCCTCATCCTACCTAAAAAGGCAGGGGACCTCGAGTATCAGTTCCTTGTTTTATTTATTAAAGTTCCTCCTCAGAATTCCTTTATATGTGTGTCAGGCGACTGTTTGGTGAACTGCTGCTGCTTTAAGACCAGAAAGGAGGAGTGAGGAGACACAGACAGCATCAACCTCAATGCAATGTGAAAATGATAGGCTGAGTCTCAGCTTCAGAACTCAGTGTTTTCCCACAACAGAACTGCCACTGCACTGCAGTGTATAGTGTGGCAGTGTCTCAGTATTGTTGAGTTTCAGGTCGTTTGGATTCCTTGTTTTCAGGGTTGTCTGACACAGAGCCAGGATTCAACACCTCCCCTTGCCTGAAGCAGAACATATATGTGGATATGATTCCATCATGGGAAGCTTTTCACTTGCAGCTCAGAGCTTTACTGAGCTCTGTGAAAACACTTCTCCTTTTTCCTTTACAATGGTTGAGGTCCAATGTACCCGATCTTCTTCCCTGCCTCGTCCACGATACTTCCTCCACTTCACTTCACTCTACCCTCAGCTAACTCGCTCCACTCTCCAACCACCTTTCCCTCCTCACACAATTTTCCCGTCTCAACAGTTATTATAGACTACCTCTTTTCCTCTGACCTTGTTCCCTCACCTATCTGCTTTTCTTTGCCCTTCTCTCTTCTCCATCTGCACCAAGTGTCCAGCCCACTTCAGCTGGCATTTCACCAATTTCCCCATCAAGCTCATCTGCAAAGCAATCTCTCCCTCAGTTCACCCATCCTCCTCTCTCCATCTTCTCTTCAATCCCACAATCCTCCTGACTCAGTTGATCTTGCAAACCTACACCCTCTTGTTTGGTCTCCAAACCGTAAATGTAGGCCAGCGTTGCACAACACAAAACTTGAACTAAAAAAAAAATCAGAACCTTCTCTCTTAAATGTCAGTTCTTTATTTTTACAGTTCACCTGTTCCACAGGCAACTATCATTTGTTTTGAATATTGTTGTTCAAGAAATGTCATGAGTGTTTGGTGGAAAATGTTCCTCTTTTGTTCTTCTTCTTGGCTCCTCTGACCATGTTCTTGCCAAAGCCCGTTTCTCTCTGGCTATTGAGAGAGCAACCACAACGCTGCAGAATATGGCTATTCACACAGGCCAACTGGCAAAGCCTGCAATCTGCCATCTCACAAAAGGAATGGGATGCCATCTCCACAGCATGGATATGATTCCACCGGGAATATTCAAAAAAAACTTTACTTTCTTTTTCTCATGCAATTTTTTCCCATCCCATTTGTGGCTATCCTCGGTCCATCTTCTGACCCGATACACTGAATACTGTGTTAGTGGTGTGATCAAATGACTTGCTCTCTAACGTCGAAGACTATCGACAAGGGTACTTTAACCATCCATAAGGTCACAACAAAGTGTGTTGATCTGAGGCAGTAGAAACACCATCTTGCAATCCACAAAGCTGAACATTCCAACCAGTTCTTTCCTCCAAGTCAGAGTTGTCTGTCAAGTCCTTCTCAGGTGTATGCTCCACCTCCTCCCTCAATCACCTCAAACGGTATGATTGCAGACTCTGCTGGAGTTAGGAAATGGATGTCTCGACTCGGTTTTGGCTCCAAATCTCGTGTACCCAACACAACCCAACCTGATCCCGTTCTATCCCATCTTACCTGACGTACCACTGTCTAATGGACTGTGTGTTCCTCATCTTGGAGAAGGTTAAAGAGTTCTGTCCAGTCTTGAAGCTGCTTCGATGATGGACCGGATAATCATGCCCATCTTCTCAAATCCTGCTCTGCCATCCTTGCTTCCCCTCTATCTGCTCTATTCAGTTACAGCCAACTTCTGCCTAATTGAAAGCCAGAAAACGTTACTCACATTCACAGGGATGCAAAAACAGATCCTCTCCACTACAGACTCCAAAGCT
>JAXMNL010000477.1:11818-27123 GCA_035128595.1 Eptatretus atami | reverse complement strand
TATTATAATATTCTTACAAATTACATATCCAGTAGTCGTCCCCAACCCCAACGACAAGGTCGGAGATGGGGGACATTAAAATGAGCTCCGTCCGACCGACCATTCGTCCATGTTTAGGCCTTGTGTAGGCTTATGCAATATTTCAAAAAGCATTGAACATTTAGCTTTCACATTGCAGATATCTTTTCCTCATGACATTGTCTTCACGTGATTAGAGCACTGCTGTGATTAGCTGAATTATGTTGTCATGACAACTATCATGGTAACTTGGCTTATGTATGTGATATTTTTTTAAATGTTCATTATTTAGCTTTCATATTACACAGAACTGTTCCTCATCCTACCTAAAAGGCAGGGGACCTCGAGTATCAGTTCCTTGTTATATTTATTAAAGTTCCTCCTCAGAATTCCTTTATATGTGGTCAGGCCGACTGTTGGTGAACTGCTGCTCTTAAGACCAGAAAGGAGGAGTGAGGAGACACAGACGGCATCGACCTCAATGCAATGTGAAAATGATAGGCTGAGTCTCAGCTTCAGAACTCAGTGTTTTCCCACAACAGAACTGCCACTGCAGTGGCAGTGTATAGTGTGGCAGTGTCTTCAGTATTGTTGAGTTTCAGGTCGTTTGGATTCCTTGTTTCAGGGTTGTCTGACACAGAGCCAGGATTCAGCACCTCCCCTTGGCCTGAAGCAGAACATATATGTGGATATGATTCCATCATGTGGAAGCTTTTCACTTGGCAGCTCAGAGCTTTACTGAGCTCTGTGAAACTACTTCTCCTTTTTCCTTTACAATGGGTGAGGTCCAATGGTACCGATCTTCTTCCCTGCCTCGTCCACGATACTCCTCCACTTCACTTCACTCTACCCTCAGCTAACTCGCTCCACTCTCCAACCACCTTTCCCTCCTCACACAATTTTCCTGTCTCAACAGTTATATAGACTACCTCTTTTCCTCTGACCTTGTCCCCTCAACCTATCTGCTTTCTTTGCCATTCTCTCTTCCTCCATCTGCACCAAGTGTCCAGCCCACTTCAGCTGGCATTTCACCAATCTCCCCATCAAGCTCATCTGCAAAGCAATCTCCTCCCTCAGTTCACCCATCCTCCTTCTCTCCACCTTCTTCAATCCCACAATCCTCCTGACTCAGTTGATCTTGCAAACCTACACCCTCTGTTGTGGTCTCCAAACCGTAAATGTAGGCCAGCGTTGCACAACACAAAACTTGAACTAAAAATGAAAATCAGACACCTTTCTCTCTTAAATGTCAGTCTCCTTTTTCTCTATCATTTTCTCATATCTTCATTGAAGAAATTGCTTCTTTACTGATGCCGGATTCAAACGCTTCAGTTCCTGATTTCTTGGCATCACACACCATGTGTTCTTCACTAATATGTTTCTTCTCTTCTTCTTCACAAGGCATATTTTTCAAAACTGACTCTCACCGAAGAGATTGGTCTGTCATCCGTCCTCCGTTTGTTGCAACACGACATTTCTCCTTGCTTCAACAATCCTTACATCATCCCATGATCTCATCTCAGAATGCTAAATATGGGATCTTGAAAGTCCACTTTGCAGAGGTTATCTGTACACAAAATCAAACCCATCATGTTCTTTAAGTGTCATACCGGACATGTCAGTACCCTCCAACATTCCCCTCTTCAGCATCCTCCACTTCATGACCCCCCCACTCCTCCCCATTCTGCATCCCCCCACCACACGCTCTCCAAGATACCCCTCAATGCTCCGCTTCCCCCCCTCTCATTCATTCCCTCCAACCTGCACCTTCCCAGCCTCCTCCCCATCCTGCTCTCAGACAGCTACCTCCACACAGCGGTCTGGCAGGTCATTCAAGCATATGGTAGGGACTGCAAGCAACCCCCTCTCTTCAGAACTGTCTCCATACAACTGCACCTGATATTAACTCAGCCTGGAATTATTCACATAAACCTTCTCTCTCTTTTTTTTTCTTGTCTGTCTGTCTGTCTCTCTCCCCATCTTCCCACCATGGTACATTGAATCTTGGTGAGGCAGTTGCCTCTGAAACAACTACTTCTCTTCCTGGAAGGCAATTCAGTGCATTCAAAAAAAGTCCACAACAGTGTGTCCACTCTCAAGAGAGTTAGAAAAAACACCATTTTGTCGAACCTCAAGAATGATCTTTCAAACTAGGTCCCTCCTCTAAAACCTAGGAGCACCTTGTGTAAGTCAGGCTCTGGTGTTCGTTCCCCTTCCATTCTTCCCTCATTTAGCATGCATCAGAGCTGACTCCACTCATGAGAAGCAAATGCCTCAATTCTGTGTTTACTTCAAATCTTTTGTATCCCCAACCCCTCACATCTGCACCTCCTTCCCTGTTGTACCCAACTGCTCCTGACTCTTGTCTTTGCACATGAGAAGTTGGAGAAGTTTCTGTCAACCCTCAATTCTGACTCCGCTACTGGACCGATGGCATCAGCTCACGTGTCCTAAAAACTGCTCTGCACATCCTCTTTCTGCTCTTTTCACCCTGTTCTTTACACTCGTCGTCTTCCATCTGCTTGAAAATCTAGCCACATCACTGCAATACATAAAAGTGCAAAAACTGTTCCCCTACTACAGACTATCAGCTTACTTCCAAATCAGCAAGGTCTTGGATCCATCAGTGCAGTTGATTATCAATCATTCCTTATTTTCTACACCACCTCATCGGTTTTCAGACGTCACTTCACTTGGAAGGCTGGCTTCCACCCCATAAATGGACCCTCGATAGAAACTGATTCAGGGCCGTGTCTCTGGAAATATTGCTGGCTTTTGATACAGTCTGCATCCTGCCTTTGCACTCGAAACTTCTGTAATGCATGATCACGGCAACTCCACACATGGCTTACTGAACTTCCTATTCTTCGAGCGAATGTTGCACCAACGGAATCCTTGTCATCTCCTCTCCCCGTCAGGCTGGATACTCTTAAGGCAGTGTTCTGGCTAGTCAAATTCCTGATCTTCATTCAATGATCTCCCAATCTGGAAATCTCTTAATCTTATTGCTGATGATTCCACCCTCTCATAACACCCTCATCCTTCAGACAGCAGGCGGATGCAGCCTCATCCCTTCTTTAAACATGGAGAAAAAAAAACAATCACAGCTGGTCGAATACTTGGGAATATGTCTTTCATCCTGAGAAACTGCCACACTCACTATCCCTCTCGATAAGGAACCGCTGGCAACCTCCCCCACCCCAATCTATTCCTTACCAAATCTCTTGAAGTTCAGTCATTCAAACTCCTGGGTTCACCACACCATCATCTTCTTGGCAAACCACATTTCAATGCTTGTCTCAAAACAAGCCGCGACTGGCATCCTCCTTGTACAAAAGCCTTCCTCGCCACTCCTGAACACCGATCCACCGACCAAGGCCTTCATCCACAGCTTGACAGAGTACTGCTTTCCCTCTGCTTGGCTCCCCTGCCTCATCTGTCAGCACAATGCTGCGGAAACCAAAGAAGGCCTTCAAGATCATTGGAATCTCCTGTGCTGAAGCTGAGTCGATGGGCATATTACTTTATCATTGCAGCAGGTAGTGGTCTCTGTCTTTTACCTGCTCTCTTGTTTGACATTGCTCTTTCTGCTTTACTTTACTTCATCTTCAATCTTCATCTTTCTCTTCTTTCACATGGTTTCCATCTCATTGGATGAAAATGACTTCAACTCCAATAAGAATGAACAAAGCAACGGGTTTCAAGTAAAATTGGATTAAAGGTTACAGCATATTATCTGAATCGTGGTTTGTCCACCACAATGGTACGACTAATTACCAAGATGTGTGAACCTTAACGCAAGTAAGTCGCGTTACACTTCCACTCTACTTGCACTTCGGACCGGCACAAGACCATTGGCTGCTCGTTCAGAGCCAGTGTTACTTAAATCATCCATGACTTTCTAATTGAATATGAATATTATCACTAACTTATCTAAGTAATGCAGAGTTCTATTACTAGCTTCCTGACGAGGAAAGCGGCATCAGTGATGTCATCTCATTAGGCCTCTCCCTCTGAGGTTCGCACGCATCGTTACGGAGCAACATTGAAACCACAATGCACTCGCTACACACCAACTACCTTGGCATGCTTTCAGCTTCCTCTTTGATGCCTTGGTATGAGCTTGGGTTTGCCATTGTTTCTATGAGAGTGGGAGCATTTTGACCATTATTACAAAACAAGGAATGGTATCTGTGCACATTTTCTTTGAGATGACAAACTCAAAACCCCTTACCTGCACTGACCCAACTGAAGCTCCAGTGCGAATGCTTTGTCTTTCACCTCGTCATGAACAATTAATTCTGGAAACAAACAACACCATTAATCGATTCCTATTAAAATCACATTTCAAATGGGAAATGGGGGGGGGGGGACAAACGTATAAATAAAGCAAACGTGGTTTAAAAAAGCCTAAAAGAGAATCATCCTCGAGCCCAATAAATTCACATTTCTTTAAGCTATAAGCCAAAGGGTTAGTCTGTCAACTTTTCCCTTCAAATATCTACCCTTCCTAGTCCGATCTACAAGTTGGCAGCACCTCGACTTGCTCGCTTCACATCGGCATCACAGGGAGTCAAAGTTGGCCCAACCTGCTCGAATAAGAGCGTCATCGTATCAATTGCAAATGTTCATGACGTTGTCTTCAAACATCGGTCCGTTTGCATTCCTATGCAAGCGCTTATGTCTTAATGCTGGGTTCCTGGTTCAAATCCTACATACTGGTCTTTGTCTACTAATATCCTTGCCATTCATTGAAGTGCAAGCCATTCCCCGGTCTTTGTCCGTGGTGATACGTATGAGCTTATCACGGAGAAAACGTACATGTGCAGACACAAATTGTTCCTTGTGCTGTGGAAGCTTGATCTCACGTTGTGGATTTACACAGATCTCAAAAAAAAATTGTTACCAAGCCAAGCAAAGCTAACCGCACGTTATAAAAGTCACCCAATACTCGTGCACTCACATTTTGCAACTTCTTTCACAAGCTCTTGCAAGTCAGTTTTTCATCTGCAAAGGAGAGTAAACAAATGGATATATCAAGAAATTCCAAAATTGATACAGAAGGCAAAGCCTGTTTGACTATTCAGCAATTGTTCGAATACATTGATCATGCACACATCGTTACACGACTGGGACACGCGTCTTGCCTTTCTTGCATATATACTCAACTTTAGCGGAATGAATGCAGACTCCAGCACATTCTCTCAAGAAGGGTCAGAAGACGAGACGACATGGAAAGGACTAGTTTCTTCATGACAGCAAACCAAACCGCTGTGATGGAAACCAGTAAATAGACACCCGTCACTCGTCCAATCGCTCGGAACATCGTCTCGTCGCTTTTCCATTTGCACCGACCAAGGCGGCTGTGTATTGCTCGTGGGATTATAGATCCATGGATTGGCCGGCCTTGCAGCCAAAATCTAACTCCTGGACCAATTGCAGGGCGACCATCAGCCCTTCGCAATGATGCAACGACAAGACCAGATTTGTAAGTCAATACCAGTGAAAATGACAAAAAACAAAGAGGACACCTTGAAGCATCCCATGCGAATCAATGAAGATCTCAAGATCACAATAAGCATTTCATTACAGCTCCACAGCTGCTGTGAAGTTCACTTTCTTGCACGCTGTTAAAGAAAGCCCAATGTAAGCAAGCACATTTCCATAGGCCTCTCCCTGTTGGTATCTGTCCAAAAACAGAAGGGCAAAGCCCCAAAATAGAATGAAAAGGAATCTCCAACAGGCGTGCGTCCAAAGACATCTGCTTCACAGCTCGCGCTGCAGCCAAGCTGAGCGAAGTACGTAATGTTAAAACAGCAGTACAGAGGATTGAGAGGTGACAGAAGCTCAGCTACAGTGCAGTTGATCTGTAAATATGACGCTCCTTTAAACCCATGTCTTGTGCTCCTCCAAGGCCAACTCTTTCTGGTTCCAGTTTTTCCTTCCACTTCTGTAATTGAAATCTGTGACTGTATCTACCTGTTCACCCCCTGTATCCTCTGCTTGCCGTCATCTTTCCCTTCTCCACATCCCTTATTTTTCTTACTCTCTCTGTCTGGCTAATCGTTGTGGACAGTAGACCAATGGATAGCATCAACAGAACGATGACCAAGATAATGCTAACACATGGAAGCAAGCAGCTGACATTCGACATGATTCTTCGTCAGAGCAAATGAGGGTAGACGGGTGAGTAGCGAAGGTCGTTTATGTGGGAGTGGGTCATTTAGCATGGGGGGGGTGGGGGGCATTTAGCAGGGGGGGTGAGGGGTCATGTTCAGGTGTTAAAGGGGAATGGTACTGGGAGAAAAGTGAAATAATGGGAACAAAGCAAAGGAGGGGTTTAAAAAACTAAAAGAACGTTACAAAGTGGTAAAAATATGAAAGTTAAAAAACTACCATCAACCGGGCAATACCTCAGTTTCTCAATCTCAGTTTTGCCGCTGCTTGGCCTTTCCGATAGCCAACCCCAGTAACCCTGAAGAAAGTTTGGGTCAGGGTGGGTGCTGTGTTGAAGGACAAAGTGACAATACAGGATAAGATGACAAATTTGAATGAGGATATAAATGCGTTGGCAAAAGACTATCATGAAGGAAGAGCATCTGCTCTCCCAAATATGACACCATTGCCATGATGATGTCATTTTGGTTGCAATGCCCCTCAGTTTGGGTTCCAAGTTCTTCACAGCCAGATAACGTCTCCGCCGAGAGGCTGAAAGCCGTGACAATACGTTCACAGCATGTCTTGTTTAACAGTTTGAAGTCATTGTTTGCGTTAATTTGAGCGCAAACTTATTTAAAGAAATGAAGAGCAGTGATTCAATAATATATATATATATATATATAATATATATATATATATATATAATATATATAATATATATAATATATATATATGCAGTCATGCGCCGCATAACGACGTTTCGGGCAACAACGGATCGCATATACGACGGTGTCCCATAATCGCATTACGATGGGATCGCATATACGACAGATCTGCCATCCTTATAATGGACTGAAAATTCCTATCGCCGAGTGATGTAGCCGACGTAGCGCTGCCAGTCGTATAAAAATAGCACATACAATTATGTACACTGTACAGTACATAATAATTTCATAATGATCATAAACGACAGTGTGCCCGTATAATTGCGATCGTTGAGTCCATAAAATGTCATCGCGAAAAAAGCAGGGTCGCTGCTAAATCGGGACTCAAGGAATCGGTGTCAAACTGAACCATGTTTCCACGTTTACCTTCTAGCAAGTAAATTACCTTTGAATGAAGAATTCCGCGAATATAATCGTTGTTTGTTAGTCGAAATTAAACACAAATTATTTTTGGTGAAGCTTTTTATTTGTAAAACAATCGCACTGTTCCGAAAATATATATCACAATGGACAGGTGCTCCGTTCTTCATTTATATTATAACATCGATGCAATGATTAGTATTTATAAATCCAACGCTATTTCTATTCACCTTTCATAATCGATGCGAGAGGAGATGTACATGCCGCTAACAACACACAATGCCGTCATGAACAGCACAAAGTTAAACTAACGTGTCTTCCGTCTCCCTTGGATGTGTGTTAATTGCCGACAGTATTCAGTACAGTAACATGCTTACAGGTTTTATCCGAGGAGCAATAGGCTACACCATATTAGCCTAGTGTCGAGGTTGTGTAAGTACGATTGTGAAAACGAAAAAAAAAAAAAATATATATAATAATATATATATATATATATATATATATAATATAATATATGATTTCGCACAACGACGACGTCGGTTAACGACGCATTTTCAGAACGTAACCCGTCGTTAAGTGGCGCTATGACTGTTATATATATATATATATATATATATATATATATATATCTTTTTTTCTCTTTTTTCTTGCCAAGTCCACACCTTTCTGCGTGATCATGTTTTTCTTGCATTTTGTATTTGTTTTCCTTCTTACCCGGTGTTATTTTCTCATCTTTTCATTTTATTCTTCCCTTCTTGCCATATTTTCAGGGGTCCATATACTGACATCTTCATCACAATTTAAATCTATTTCAAATATCTAAATGATTCGGTCAATTTTGATATCTTCTCTTTCTGAATCTGATGATTTCAAATTTATGATGCAAATACCGCTGGATAAAATTAATACGTCATTGAAAATCATAAATTTGATGATGAGATCGCTGTATCTTTTAATGATAAATCAGGCTGAATTTGATTGTAGTTTTGATCGAAATTAATGGTGTCAAATACATCCATCTAATATAATCCGGAGAATCAGTTCTCAAAAAAAATGTATATGCATGACCGAAATGTTTCTCTTATTACATGGATAAACATGAGGGTATTAGGAAAAAAATTTTTGGAAATTTGAGTCTGCTTTGGAAAAAAATAAACCTAAAAACTTCTCTGTGATTGGTGTCTCGGAGACATGGCTCGATGATAAACCATGTTCTCTTTTTTTTTCATTGCCAGGTTTTGAATAATAACAGGTTAAACTAGAGGAGGTGAGTTGCATTGTTTGTTTCCTTAAATTATATGATTTAAGATATTTTCTGAGTTACATTGTATGACTCCTGTTCTCAAACGATTTTATAGAAATTCTTAATCTGGATGGTACCATTCTCATGGATTAAGCTGCAACTTCAGATTGCACAACAAGGCTGTGGTCAGTATCGAGGAACTGAGCACTTCGTTTTAGACCCTGCAGTTCTGCATCATCTTCAGCGCCCATCAACGAGCACATGGCATCTCCTTTGCTACACCCGCAGCGTTGGAATACAAAGTCCAGCGATGAGCCTGTGGTGCTGAAACATGAACCGGCCACACGAAGTCTATGACTCTTTGCAAAGTCAAGGAACTAGTGCTATTCTGGTTCACAGTACAGACCCATGGGGACCAACACACGTCTCATTAACCATCATTCCAGTCAATGCATTGCAATCCCCCAAGATGAGAAGAGTATCTCGCTGGGGCACTGATCAACCACAGACTCGAGGGTGGCATAGAAAGCTCCTTGGCATGGTAACCATCAGAGTACCAGAGCAAGAGTCGATATAATCATCCACCATGATCTCGCCACTATCCGGTCTCCAAACTCAGAGAGTGCTGCAATACGATGTTCAAACACTTGAGCTCAAATGATAACAGACAGGTGATCATCTTCTCTGAGGGATAGGACATTTCAGGCACCCACCTGAAGGGACCACCTCAGGTTAACCCAAGGAGACCGCGTCTGGTAGACGACACCTCAGCACCACTCCGACACACACTACCGCAATCTGACCGGGAAGGTACCCCGTGGTTTTCCTCCATCATCAAAGAGTGGGGTCCCGAAGGATTTGCCCAATTCCGTCATCCGGAGAGCTGCCCTGCGGAGGGCAGCTGCACAGGATGTACTCGCACGAAGTGAGTTTTCAATCGTCTTTACAGTTTTGCAGACTTTTTGGTTTTGCAGAGTGAAGGGATTTACAGTGGCCAGAGTGCCATCCTGCCACCAACCTCCTCATGAAAAGTAACCCAACTGCAGGACGTCCGCAGACACAGTGGGCACAAGATATGGATGACCGTTGGCTCACAAGGAGCTCCTCCACCCTTGACAGGTTTTGTTTTTAATCCTGCAGGGTGTCTACATCCATACACCCTCCTCTCAGGGAACCTGGTGGGGAGACAGTTTAGTCGCCGCCAACCTGACCATGAAACAGGTTAGGATAGGTTTACATCGTACCTGTAACAAGTCACAGATCTTGATTGGCTGACCTGACAATATTTTTACGGCTGTGAAATTGGCAACACCATTCAGGTCCCGTAGGTGAGATTTTTTTAAATACATGTGAGTTAGCCAAACCCATTTTAGAGGGAATTATGTGATTAATTCGGGCTGCGACACTTTGAGTTAGGCGTTTTCTGTTCTTGCTTATTTTCGAACCAACACACTTAAGCTCACCTCAACCACGCCATCACTCCAACAACGCCAGCACGCCATCTCACAACAACCACCACATCTTCGCCATCCCACACCAACGAACGCCATCCTCCGCGGTCCACGTACGACGTTTCCGCACTGGAAACCGTCGAACGCGAGCAAGGGAAAGAGAAATCACCACAGCGAGGGCGCACGGTTTTCCCGCCTGTTTCTTCCCTGGCCCGGCGCCAGGACGGATTCTCCTCGCCCCCCGCATGGCGCGGGGAGGGGGAACGAGAGGGAACGCCCCTTCTCGAAGCACTCGAAGGAGGTGAGCCAAGAACGGGCGGGGCGCCGGGGTATAAGAAGCCGGAGGCGCAGAGGTTCTCTCTCTCTTGTTCGGCATTCGTTCTCTCTCTTTGTTCGGCATTCGTTCTCTCTGTGGGTCTCTCTTGGTTCGGCATTCGTTCTCTCTTGGTGGGTCTCTCTTGGTTCGGCATTCGTTCTCCTTGGTGGTCTCTCGTGGTTCGGCTGTTACGCAGTCTGTGCTCGCGTCCGTGGCGTCGAGGGCCAGCACGGGCAGCACGAGGCACGCCGGAGAGACCTCGCCGACCACGCTCGAGCACGGAGTCACGCCAGACGGGACCTCGTAGAGGACGTCGCCAAGGACTCGGAGAGCAGGGAAGTCGCGACTTCCTCATTTTCTTTTGGTTCTGTGTGACGTGTGTGTGTGGCGCCGAGTCTTAATAAGTAAATTGTATAAGTGTTGCCGAGTGTTCGCGTTAGTCGGTGTAGCTCTGCTGCATTGTTGCTTATCTTACATGTGATATATGTGCATTTTGCTAATTGTGACTGTAAATACATGCTGTGATATATGTGTGCTATCTGTGTGCGTGTAATAAATGTGTGCTTGTTGAATTGTTTCCCCGTTTCGCTGCGTCCTTTCCTTTGTGGGCTTCCATCTTGCTTTACGTAAAGGTTTTGAGTGGGCGCGGACGCCGATAATTAATCAGGAACCATCGAGGCCGACGATTAACACGCTCGGTTATCCGATAGCACGGCACGGATCGCTTAACGGCCCGTGTCGAAGTCGACTGCGGCGAGGTGCGGTCGCCGGTTTACCATCCCGTGGGTACTTAGGTAGGTCGATTTGGCGAACAACCCTATCCCACGCGGGTGGCGATTGGCACGATCGTGGTGAGGCGAAAGGCCCACCCGTGACTGGATCCGGGTTAGTCCGGGAGGGTCACGACGGAATTGTCGTCCGGTGGGCGACGTACCGCGATTCGAGTCACGTGGTCGTTCGCACGCGGCGGCGCGAATTCGCAACAATATAAAAGCACCAAAATGGTGTATATGATTATTTTTTTCGGGTTACATATTGTGGGTAGCGTTAAGCCAGCTGTCCAACCAATGAGTATAGTGTGAATATACCAGCCACATACAAACACTTGCTCTATTATATACAGATTATCACACCATTGCTTATGAGTCACATAATGATCACCCATGATGTTCAAACATTACTGATAATTCTGGAAAGAGGGTCAACTTGTCGGACAGGCGAGGCACCAGTACGGCACTCCCCCATTGCGATGATTTGCACGATTGTTTTAAATTGGGCACAGAGTCAAAACAGGATCGAAAACTTACATAGGAGACTCCGGAAGGATCAACTGTGAACATCTGCGGCCCATCTTCATCTAAGAAGCCAGCATTACGCTGCAGTATGGGAAAAGCAAGAGTTAATTCAAATAATATGTACATTGAAATCCATACACTGTCAGTTGTGCAAAAGCAGGGGTGAACACCTGGACCAACATACACCTGAACAAGAAGAATGTCCAAGTAGTGTGCAAGACTCATCTTGCGTTGAAGATACATAAAAGTTGCCAAAAGAATGGTACTTAGTGGAGTGGCTTAAATAGGAAGCCTTTTTCGGAAATGGACAACATTGAAGCAAGTTGCTTCATTCTGGCTAATCATACATTTTTCACCAATAAATTTGGAGTCAATCCACAAAGTATACACACACACACACAACACACACCACACACACACACACACACCAACACACACACACACACACACACACACACACGATCGAGGCTCATGGAAGAACAAATTGACAGTTAAAAAAATAATGAAATAAATCAAGGAACTGACGGTGGGGGGAAGTGTGGACACCAAGCAAAGGAATGAACGGGGGAGGGGGGTAGTGGGAAAGAGGAGGGAAGTTTAATAACCTGAAAGTAAGAGGGTTGGGATAATTTGGGTGGACAGAACAGGGTTAGAAAAGATGGCATCTGAATGTGGGACGACAAGATTGCTTGAAGCCCTGAATGCTGAATGGAAGAGTGGGATTGAACAGCCTAAGGAATTAATGGTTCCACAGACAAGAATAATGTGAGGTGGCAGTCAGCCTGGATTTTGGGAGTTTAACCAGGAAGGGGTTACTGGAGGAATGCATATATCCTAAAGGAGCCATCCTGGAGGAGGGGCAGAGAGGAGGAGAAGTTTTAAAAAGGCCAATTAATTGTCTGAGCTTTGAATTCCACAAATCCCAAGTGAGATAGATGTGGTGCTGGGGTGCCAGCCCACAGGGGAGAGCAGTACTCTATTGAGCAGCACATCAAGCCCTTGCAAGCTGTGACTTCTGCTTTTTCCAAAATAATAACTTGGATGGATCATCAGATGATGCCCAGTCTGTGGCTGTCTTTAAAGGCCAACTTTGCAATGTTGCTTGCTAAAGAGAGGCCATGGCTGATGTTGAAGCCTAGACATTCAATAAACAACCTCTTTCAGTGGTGACCGTGGAAAAGATAAGTGGGTTTATTTGCCCATACTTCTGGAGTTGATGCATGGATATCTCCAGGCAAATGGTCTTGACCTTTTGATTGACATTTAGCGCCTCCGTTGCTGAGAAAACAGCGGCAGCACGCTCAGAGTTGTGACTTGGACTAACCCACCTGCCAGACATGAAATCAGAGCCATCTCCCAAGACATATCGTGTGCTTTTGAAACGGTCTGGACCCTGCCCTGGTCACCAACTCTCTTGCAATGGTATCCAAGGCCATCTCCATCATGGCTCACAGACTTCCTTTCCTGTCACAGTCAAGTGTGGCCCTGAATGGAGTTCTTTCACCCCCTCTTCCTGTCCAGGCTGGAGTTCCTCAAGGCACGTTCTGCGCCCTGTTCTTTTTCTGGTTTTCATCAATGATCTCTCCGACTCTGGAAAATCCTCTTTATCTCTTTGCTGATGACCACCCTCTGTCGTACCATCTGTCATCTCTCAGATCGGCAAGCAGCAGCTTCTTCGCTCTCTGAAGATCTCGATAAAGTCACAAACTGGTCCAACACATGGAACATGTCTTTCAATCCTGACAAATCTCACACTCTCACTATGTCTCCCTTAACACAAAAAGTCCCTTCATTCAGCTTCTGGGTCTCACAATCTGCCATGATCTTTCCTGGAAGCCACATTTTCAAACTGGCCCCCAAAGCCAGTCGCCGACTGGGAATCCTCCGTCGTGCAAAGTCCTTCCTCGGCCGACCTGAGCTCCTGACCACATACAAGCTTTCGTCCGTAGCCTGATGAGGAGTACTGCTCTCCCCTCTAGGCTGGTGCCCCACCTCTCACCTCTCTCGGCTTCACACTGTGGAAACCAAGGCATTTAGGATCATTGGTATATCCCGTGGTGAGGCTGAGTCTTGGGCCTCTCAGCTCTCACCACAGGCAGGTCGTGGTCTTTGTCTTCCACCGTTCATCTCTGGTATCGCCCCCACTGCTCTGCCTGCGATATGCCCCCCCCCCTTATTTCGCCAGGTTGCTCAAGGTCCGCCAGCAACACCCTTCTGGTAAAACTACCAAAATCAGCATCACTGCTCACCTTCATTCTTTCGTTCCTCTTTTTTCCCGCCTTTGGAACAAACTCCCACTCTTCCCTCCATTTCTTCAAAACAGCTGTAACCACCACCTCTTATCTTTCCCCATCGAAAAACCACGATATTTTCTTCCCCCGTTAATCTACCCCAAAACTCACCTCCTTCAAATTCCCCGCTTTCCTTCCCGAAAGTTCCCCGTCGTGTGAGTGTTGAAAGTCCCTGTGGTGTCCATCTTGTTTACCCGTGTACCCCACCCCATCCCTCTCTCTTCCACAGATCTCCTAATGTCTCTGTCCCCACTTTTTTGTCCTTCCCTCTCCTGCCTCCCCCCCCCTTTTGTTGTGTGTTCTGTGCGTTAGCTCTCATACGAGCCTCAATGTATACAAAAATAAAATAAAATACAAACCGATGATTAGAGATCAGGCCGATTGAAAAGAAGACTTCACATTATGAATCATGATGTATTCCATCACTTTCCTTGCAATTGGAAGTAAGCTTTGGAGTCTGTAGTGGAGAGGATCTGTTTTTGCATCCCTGTGAATGTGAGTAACGTTTTCTGGCTTCGAATTAGGCAGAAGTTGGCTGTAACTGAATAGAGCAGATAGAGGGGAACAAGGATGGCAGAGCAGGATTTGAGAAGAAGGCACTGATGTCATCCGGTCCCATCATCGAAGCAGCTTCAAGACTGGACAGAACCTTTCTACCTTCTCAGATGAGGACACACAGTCCATTAGACAGTGGGTACGTCAGGGTAAGATGGGGATAGAACGGGATGGTTGGGTTGTGTTGGGTACACGAGATTTGGAGCCAAAAACCGAGTCGAGACATCCTTTCCTAACTCCAGCAGAGTCTGCAATCATACCGTTTGAGGTGATTGAGGGGATGGAGGTGGAGCATACACCTGAGAAGGACTTGACAAGACAACTCTGACTTGGAGGAAAGACTGGTTGGAATGTTCAGCTTTGTGATTTGCAAGATGGTGTTTTCTATTTGCCTCAAGATTAACACACTTGTTGTGAGCCTTATGGAGTGGTGTAAAGTTACCCTTGGTCTCGATAGTCTTCGACGTTAAGAGAGCAAGTCATTTGATCACAAAGCCTAGCCACAGTATTCAGTGTATCGGGGTCGAGAAGATGGAGGATAGCCACAAATGGGATGGGAAAAACATTTGCATGAGAAAAAGAAAGTAAATTTTTTTGAAAGTATTCCCAGTGGAATCAATATCCAATGCTGTGGAGATGGCATCCCATTCCTTTTGTGAGATGGCAGATTGCAGGCTTTGCCAGTTGGCCTGTGTGAAAGCCATATTCTGCAGCGTTGTGGTTGCTCTCTCAATAGCCAGAGAGAAAGGGCTTTGGCAAGAACATGGTCAGAGGAGCCAAGAAGAAGAACAAAGAGGAACATTTTCCACCAAACACTCATGACATTTCTTGAACAACAATATTCAAAACAAATGATAGTTGCCTGTGGACAGGTGAACTGTAAAATAAAGAA
>JAXMNL010000476.1:9894-23225 GCA_035128595.1 Eptatretus atami | reverse complement strand
CTCCCCTGCCTCACATCTTGCTCACCTTGAAGCCGCAGAAACCAAGGTCTTTAAGGTTATTTGAATCTCCCATGCGAAAGCTGAGTCTCTCATGAAGCATGAAAAAGCAGGTGAGCAAAAAAATGAACATTGGGTACCCAGTAGCTTACCTACCTGTCCCCTTGTTTACACCTGATGCTTGTTCATCTCCTGTTTCCTCAAGAGATGATACAAATCCAGACTGAAGGGTCCTGAGGATTGAAGCGAGAGAGCTTCCACTTCTGAATCAAAGGCAGAGAAAACTTTGTCCATCTGCAAGAACGAACGATGAAATGTGAACGGGGAAAAAAAGTGCACACATAAAATAACCCACACACACATACACATACACACACACACACACACACACACACACATACACACACACACTTACCCACATAAACACACACACATACAAATACACACATAAAACACACCACACACACACATACACAAAACACACATAAACACACACACACATACACACTAATACACATAAACACACAACACAAAAAACACACCACAACCATCACAAATACAACACACATACACACTGCGTGGCCAAAATATTATCACCCTGTGCACTTTTTTTCAAATAACTCATCAATTTTCTCAAAATAAGTTTAAATTAACAAAAGTATTTTGTTTCCACAATTCTACATTTCACTGTTAATATTCCAGAACCTTTGTTTTTGAGGAACTTAATAAATCCTTTTAAATCAGAAAATACGATGAAATGCCATTGATAAAATAATTAACACCCTCGACTTAATGTTTGGTAAGAGCCTTTGGACAGAAACCTGCAGTGAAGCACTTCCTGAAGCCATGAAGAGATTCCTACTCCTTCTCCTGGCAGGATGTCCCACTCTTCTTGTACAAACTGCTCCAGTTCTCCCTAGATTTGAAGATACCACCCTATACACCCACAGATCCTATATATACCACCCTTATACACCACCATGATCCTTATATACCGACACCTTAATACAACCACCATGATCCTTATATACCACCTTATACCACCATGATCCTTTATATACCACCCTTATACACCACCATGATCCTTATATCACCCTTATACACCACCATGATCCTTATTACACCTATACACCCCATGATCCTTACTATAAACCACCCTTATACACCACCATGATCCTTATCATACCAACCAACACACCATGATCCTTATATACCACCCTTATCACACACCATGACCTTATATACCACCCTTATCCACCATCATCCTTATATACCACCCTTATCACACCACCATGATCCTTATATAACCACCCTTATACACCACCCATGAATCCTTATATACCACCTTTCCACCACCCTATCATCTTATATACACCTTCATGCCACCATAATCCTTAATATACCATACCACCCTATAACGCACCGATCGCTTATATATACCACCTATAACACCATCATCCTTATATACCCACACGCTTATAACACCATGACTTTATACACCCTTATACACACCATGACTATATATGCGTGAATAATAAACTAATTATACGTGACCAAATTACCTTGTGACCAAATTACCTTGTGATCGAATTACCGTGACCAAATTACCTCGTGACCGAATTACCGGTGCCAAATTACCTTGTGATCGAATTACCGTGACCAAATTACCTCGTGACCGAATTTACGTGGACCAAATACCTTGTGACCGAATTACTGTGACCAATTACCTTGGTCACCGAATATCGGTGACAAAGCGCGCCGGCAGGATAGCTTAGACTAATGCACACTCTGCCTGAGCTGTCGAGTTTTGGGTTAGATTCCTGACCCAGCTGAAATCTGTCGTCAATGTGTGCACGATCCATCGGAGAGAGTATTCTCAAACGAGGTGTCCTGTCCTGCTCGCTGGTCGTAAAGATTCCACAGTGTCCGACACAAACAGTAGGCGAGCTTATCACCGGCAATCATTTGTACTTATACATGCAAGTACAAATTCAGTCTGAACTGAAGAAAACAAGTGTTCATTCTTCTGGGAGTATCTTTGACACTCAAAGAGGAACGGACCACTTAACGGCCTATGCACCACTCTGGTAACCGCCTTATACATCACGCCCTTATACATCACCCACTGTATACACCACCCTTATACATCACCGTTATATATCACCCTTTTCCATCCCCTTATAATTTATATCTACCCCTTGATACATCCCGCCCTTATATGTCACTCCTTAATTACACACCTTATACACCACCGTTATACCCACCCCTTATACACCACCCTTATACACACCCTTATACATCACCGGTATATAATCACCCTTTTCCATCACCCGTTATACACCACCCTTATACATAACCTTTATACATCACCCTTACTACAGTAACTTTTAACCCCACACCCTATAATAAAACCTTGTATATCACCCTTATACACCACGCCTTTACACCGACCCTTATGAGCAGCGATATCTAGAGGCCTTATACCCACCTTATACATAACTTTATACACAGCCTTATACATAACCTTTAAGCCAACCTTAATACCACCACCTTATACAACCACCTTCACACGCGCTTCAACTTACTACCTATCCACCACCTTATAACACCTTGTCATAACCTTATATACACGTCACTATACACCACGCCTATACAGCACACCCTTGTACACCACCTTTATATATCACCTTTTAACCCACCCTTATACACCACCCTTGTACACCACCCTACATAACCTTTATACATCACCCTTATACACCTATACACCCTTATCCCAGTTAACACACGCTTAACCACTTAACATCAACCTTTATACATACCCTTTAACTACCACCTTAACACCACCCTTGATAACACCTGTTCTACCTACCCTTTATCGAGCCACCCTTAACACCCCCTTTATACATACATTATACATCAACCGCTTATTACAGCAACCCTTGTAACATAACCTTATACATCACTCCTTATACAACACCTTATAACACCACCCGTTATACTAACGCTTATATACAATCACCCTTATACACCACCCTTTATACACCACCCTGATACAATAACCTTTATATACACCACCCTTATACACCACCTTATACACCACCTGTACACTACTTTACTCATTCACTCACTTATTACACCACCACTTATATCAACACCCTTCTACACACTTATACACTACCTTAAACACCACCTTTAATAACATAACACCTTCTAATCACGCCGATCACGCCTTTACACACCCTTCTACATACCTCTTATACATGCACCCTATATTCCAACCTTAATACATCACCTTAACACCCTTATAGCACGACCTTATACATGACATCCTGTCACATCACCCTTATACACACCTTACACACCCTTATGACACACCTTTACAGCCACTTATAATACCCTATCCCCCTTATACATCACCCTTACACATCAGGTGGTACTTGTACAGCACGCCTTCTATACTACCGGGACCTTATAACACCACCCCTTGTACGCCGACCCTTTATAACATAACTTTATACATCACCCCTTATACACCACTTATACACCCTATACACCACCTCGCTTTTTACACGGCAGAAAAATGGGTAATGATTCTGGGTGTGCGGAAGGGAAAGGAAGAATCGGGTAACGCACGGAGTATGTCGATCTGTTCAGCCACTTCAAGAAGATTTTTGAAGTTTACAAAAAAGAACTCGATCCGATATGCAAGGGAACGCTGCTCGTCTGACTCTGATGTGGCTGGGTGACGGTCATGAGCTTTTTCTACCGGACACTTAGGATGATCAAGTTCCTTCAATCGCTCACCTGTACGCATCGTTCAACGTCCTCTCGTCCACAGGTTATCGTCAGGGCATGAATCGCATCGGGTTTCCATTAGCTGCTTCCGGACATCTTCCTGTGATATTTACTCAGTACTTTTTCGAGTGTTTCGAATGGTTGGCGGATTTCGATTTCGCGATTCGATTTCATTCTGTGTATTTTGCGGGATGTCACATTACCCGTTCCAAATTCAATCGTAATAAGAATGCAATGAAAATGAGAATACCATGCGTATGCCAATGCTGAGATGCTTGTGATGACGAACGTTTCTCAAAGGTTTTAATCGTCAAACTCATCGCAAAGCATCTCGTCACCATTTATCATCCATCACTTGACCATTAAACCAAGGAAACAACTGCTCTTTTACAATCCGGTGGGGATGCTATTTGCATATAAAGGTTGACGTCACCGTCACCGAACGACGAGGAATGAGAAGGAAAAAAAGTGAAGATAGAGAACTTTGAGAAAAATTGTTGTGTTCTTTCCAAGATACTAGTGTGTGCCCGTACGTGCCCGTGCCGTACGTGGCGTGGCCGTGACGTCAAGAAAAAAAAAAACAATTTCAAACCGCACCAGAAAACAACAACCACACAGGCCGCCTTCCCTCTCTGCGTGCCCGTACATGCGTACGTGCGTGGCTTGTTACGTGCAAAAAAGAAATTTTTTTTTTGTGTGAGGCGTATGTGCAAAAAAAAAAAAGAGAGAGAGCAATTGTGAACGTCCATAGCACCGTGTCGCTTAGTGGTATGTTGGTGAAATGAAGATGGCCATAACGTTTGGGAACCACTTGTCCGATTAGAAACTATAAACCTTGAAAATGGCAGTCATCCTCGGTCCCAGCAATATACCTGGCAAGTTTCAATTAGATCCGGACCAGTGCGTTGTCGAGAAATCAGCGGTCACAGAGCAAGACAGACAACACGACCACAGAGATTGCACGAATTATAAGGAATAGATGTGTTGTTGTTGTTGTTATTTGCCAGGAGTGAAGAGATTTTGTTCAGGAAGATGGATGATGCAAGGGGGAGGGGCCATGGTGTATACGAGGAGGGAGGAGCCATCTTCAGGGAGTCCGGAGTTCGGACACCTGTGAACGTTTGTGCTGTGAGCGGAATTCATACGGACTGTGTACCTGCGAACAGCATTGTTTAGCGTGGGCTGTTGGAGTGACGTAGACAGAAATGTTCTGTGTTTGAAGACATGTCATGCAGATGTTATGTACGTTGTCTCACTCGAAGCCTCTTTCAATAACGCGATCTAGTCAAGCATACTCGAATCTGGTTTTCAGCCTTTTGGTTCACCCTTTGTCGTTATGGCTCATTGTTCGGCCGCATGGGCGCTCCCCGGTTTACTGTAAGTTTGTTGTGTTTTTCCATAGGATAGTGAGAGGTTTCAAGCGTACATTTGCAAAACCACCACAACGTCGGTTGGTCAAGTTACCAGACGGAAATCACCAAATTTTTTTTTATTAATGTCTTTTTAATTTTGTCAAAAATCTGCCGACCGAGGGAGCGCAAGGGTTAAAAAAAAAAACAAACACTGCTTTCACATCAAGCTTGAACTTTTCCAACATGGTTGGCCGACAGATGCGGACGTGAATCTATGAGCCTCATAACGACGATTAAAAGCATTCCACAAGCGAGTTGTGGCACCGGATGGGTAAAATTTGGTCTCACTCCAACAAGCCGCGGCTGTGGAGAAAACACTAAAGTTCTGTGCGGACAACAGCACAGACAAAACAAACAATGTCCTCTCCTTCAGGCGAGGGGTAACATGACACTCACACCACTTCGTTACTCGCAAACAACGGCGGGAGAAAGCCACCCCGGCGATTGCCGGTCCGAAGTACGGCAGTACCTCAGAACAGGAATGGACGCGGAGGTGCGAGGTGTGCCCTGGTCGTTCTTCTCTAGAAAAATATAAGGTTTTTTTCGCGCATTCTCGAGTCAAATTTACAAACTGCATCGCAGAACAAATAACAACGCGTGCTGTGGGTGCACGAAGGAACAATTTACAGAGATCTTTTTTTTTAAAAAAAATACAATTACTGTGCGCATTAGTGGCGCGCGTGTGGCTTGCAAGCGCTGCATGAACATCGATGAGGAGGAGAGAACAAACCGCTCTTCAAAATATATATATATATATATATCGAATATGTGGGTAAAACAATGTTGGAAATCCACTGCCGCCAAATGTTTAACCGCGTGTACGTGTGGCCTCTCCTTGCAAGAGAAACGGAGCGCGATGAATTATTATATAGCAATGGGAGGAACGAATGTTTGAAACATGGGCAAACGAACATAACCACAACAAAAATTAGAATCCCGGTACCGGAGTGGATCCACAATCAGAGTGAGCAGAAGAGAAAGAGGAGGTCTCAGAAGGCATCAGAGACGCGAGGAGTCAGTGGACGAAGAGAAAGAAAACGAGACGGACGGGATACATTTTGGGGCGGTGTCGGAAAGCCCCCGGAACATCACGGGGAGGTACTGTTGTGGTTCGTCGGGAGATGCGGAACTGGAGAGGGGGGGGGGGGGCGAGGGCAGAAATGTAGTTGCTTGACGGCTTGGCAATTGTGACACTGGGGGGACTCGCCCAATGGGCTGCGACACCCTCAGGGACTGGGGCGTGTGCGCCATCGCGCCGCAATCGCTATTCGGCCACATCTTCCGCATTCCTGTTCTCTCCGGCGAATGTCTCTCGAATGTTGGTAGCCTTGCTGCATCAGCACACACTGTTTCTTTTTCTTCCACACTTTACTCTTTTTTTTTTTTCAAAAGTTCTTCTTGTTGTCTTCCGCCACGACAGATTTGCTCTGTAGCACGGTGCTGCACCTATCTGTTCCGTCGGCATTGAATGATCTCCAGGTGTGCGTCTCGTTAGGTTGCCGAGTGCCCGAGAAGGTAATCGCAGAAACATTCGAAGTGTACCCTGCTCGGCCGGTAGTCTAAGTCAACGGCGGGCTACTTTGTCTGTTATATTATATATCTAGTTATTCCGCGGAGTTATGCTGTGGCCGTGGCTCTGGGACAGGGTGTTCGGGAAGAAACTGGAGTCTTCTCCTTGTGGCGAGCCCGAACCCCGGGCCGGAACAATTGGTGTGTTGGGGTGGGATCTTTTCGAACCCCGTAACATCGGAGTCAGGATTTGTGGCAAATTCAAAAATTGTGAACGGAGAGTGATTCGGTGCCAAATTTTTAAAGTTGAAAAGTGAATTGTGCAGACGACGTCGACTAAGGTGAGCAGATCCATTCTCGGTGGGCTTGGATGAGAATGACAATTATGAGGAAGGAACCGATGGTCCAGGGAGTTTGTGTATGGAGAATGACATTGAGGGAGAAGGCGCAGAGGGCACCATGGAAACCAGCAGAGCTCAAACCCCCATTCCCTGACGGAGAAAACATGGCGCAGGTGATGGCGGATCGACAGTCGCCAAACCGCGGAGTTTATTGCTGTCCAGCGGTTGTGAGTATAATGCATGCACGAGATTCTTCGATCTGACGATAGATAATCGAGTTGCAAAAACGATGCAGAGGTGTCTGGCCCGATCGTGACACGTTTGCATGGTAGTCGCGGCAGGTTAACCAAAATAAACTCCCTGCCCCACTGCTTTCGCCGCCGCCACGCCCGCATCCCGATGGGACCACGAGGCCATGCTCACTACGGGGGAGGAATGGATTTAGATTGTGTTGTGTCGCGGTCATCATCGCTGATCGCTGAAATCTTGTCTCGGAGATCGCCATTGACTCAGCAGAAGTGCGTCCCATTGATTCTGATGCTGATGATGTGGACAGATGACAATGTGTGTGTGTGTGTGTGGTGCGCGCCATCGGCTCCGTCGGCCAGGTGCTCACATATGGTATCGGGTTGGCGAGATCGTGGGGTAGAGGGCGAGGTCGCGCTCATCTCTATACCAGGTAAAATTACCTTAGCCTAAAGCATTTCGAGCCCGCCCCTTGGGAAAAAAATTTCTCACAGTGGACTGCTGTGTATGTATAAATGAGACAGGGAGTAAGCAGCGTTCGTGTAGAAAGTACCGAGGTGGAGGGCCAAAAATATCGGTAGACGGGACGTGGCTTGAGAGCTGAGACGTGCCTAATGTTTGTGTTGGTACCGGTCCTGTGTGTCGGGGGGACATTTTTAATTCTGTACAAATACCTGAATTTGTGGGACTTTTCCTCTTGATTCTGTGGAATCTATAAAGATGTTGTTGTCACACCCACGCGGTCATTTCTCACACATCTACTGTACATTCAATCATCTCACCGACACTCGCTCATAGCGTGGCGTCTAAACCACACTAGGCTCTACCTGATACCGTGATCAGTACTCCACCAGCTCGGGAGGTTTCTTAGCTTGGGTTAGTCCGTTAGAGGGTCTCGCACTCAGGCAGCTTGTAGGGTGTTTTGGTTCCGGTACCCCGGGCGGCGGTCTCCACTTAGTGAAATCGTGATTGTTGAAGAGGGCATCACCGCCATGAGGCAGTTTATCACCTTGCCAACATATAACAGACGCGAGCAGAATTCACACCCTGCACAGAGTGCCCTTTCTCGAGGGATCGAAGGGGCCAGCCAATTTGCGGACCGGGAACAACATCACCGCTGGACATGGATCGACCGCCAAACTCACACCCTTAATACTTCCATACTGGACTCAGTTGTGCCTCATTACCTGAGTTCCACAGCCCGAGTAAATAGGTCTACTCGACCCCGTTGATCGAACAACGCGTTGTTCTCTGAGTTCAGCCATTCTAATTCACCATCCGGCGACTAGTGTAGTCTCTTGTTCAAACTCGGTGTGTTTCTGTGTATGAGGGCCACCAATTAAACTAAGCTTTTGGGTCTTGAACTTGTGTAGTTTCATCTTATAATTCCCAAAAAAGCAGACTCTGTTTGCTCTCAATACCTTTACCGTAGCAGGAGCTGCTACAGTCGTGACCGTGTGGTGTCCTCAACCAGCAGACTGGGCCTGTGCGACGGCTGGAACAGGAGAGGAGAATGTTTTCTGATTAATTGGTCCTCAGTGCCGTTGTTTCTGGACCACAACTGCCCTGGATTCTCCATGGGGCTCTGTTCCTCCTGAGCCTGAAACGAATTATTTTCCACTTCTGGTTTAATTTCCCAAATTCAGAACATTCCCAACAAAGTGGTCTTCTCACGTCCTCAATATTTAGGTCGCAGGGTCCCCTCCTTCATCCTGACCGACTTGGTTCTCGGTGTGGGTGAGAGAAACTTGTGCAACGGGTTTTCTCTCGTCATGTTCCACTATATCGGCTGCATGCTCCAAACTTCAGGATGAATCATCCGAATACTGCTCCACGCCACATCGGTATGTCACAGAGAGAGAGAGAGAGGGTGAGACACACACACCAACATCGTTTATCACACACACTACAAACACCAGCTAACACGACAGCACAGCAACGACAGTAGACAGGACACGCAGAGTCAAAACAAAGACCGACGTCGACACAGACAGCGAGCACAGACAGGATGTCATCAGATCGCGATCAGACACACAAACAAACAGGACACGAGAGAGATCAATCTAAAATAGCACACACACACCTCTGAAACTGAAAGTTCCATGTTTGGCACTTCACGTTCAGCACAAGCACACACCGGAGCCAATGGGAAACTGTTCGTGCACCAATCACCAACGCCCGGACCCTCCCCTGCTCACCATGAGTTTGATCATGGGCCATTATCTGGTTGTGACTCACCTGCATCGCTTCAGCCCAAATCCAAAGCCCGGCCCTCCCATTACTCACCAGTAGGTTGTATCTATCCATGCTGGCATTGACTCTACCTGCCATCCTTGTCAGGTCCAAGTCAGCAAAGGCCACGGACACTCTCTGCCCTTCTCACCATATTATATCATTTCCATATCTGGCTTGACTCACCCTGCCATCTTACAGCACCCAATCACCAACACCGACCCTCCCCTTTCTCACCATATTTGATAATCCATCTCTGGTTTGAGCTCACTGCCATCCTTCAGCCAATCCAAGCCCGACCCTCCCTTCTCACCATAATTATCATCCATTCTGGCGTGGAGAGTGGAGTGCGCCGACAAGTCAAACGCCTCGACCGGCGCGCGGTGGTGCGTCAACCATATTTATAGGAGTGGTTTGCAGTCTATCCTGCCATCCTTCAGCCAATCACAGTCGGGGGCAGTAACGAGCGAGCACCCTCCCCTTTCACGATATTTATAATCATTGAGTGTGGACTCACCTGCCATCCTTAGCCAATCCAACGCCCGACCTCCCCTTCTCACCATATTTTATACCATTCTGGGTTCACTCACCTGCATCTTTCAGCCATTCACAAGCCCGACCCTCACCCTTCCTCACCATATTTATAACCCATTCTGGTTTTGACTTCACCTGCATCCTTCAGCCAATCACAACGCCGACCCTCCTTCTCAAACCATATTTATAACGCATATCCTGGTTGATGACCTCACCTGCCGATCCTTTGCAGCCAATCACACACGCCCGCAACCTCCCCTTCTCACATTAATTTATAATGCCGATTCTGGTTGACTCACTCTGCCATCCTTCAGGCCAATCACGAAAGTGAAGCCTGACCTCCCTTCTCACCATAATTGTATAATGCATTGTGGATTGACTCAGTAATCTAAATAGCGACAGAGTACGAACAAGACAACCACCACTGTATTGGCATCGCATAGCACATGACTGTGTTGAAGACCTTATGGCTCAAGGTCTTTGTTGCAAGGGTCGCGTATCACATGATGTCGGATAAGAACCGATCTCGAAGGAGAGAGAGTGTTGGACAGGAATCGAATTTTTAGAACACAAGCTCGCCTTGTTATTGTGCGGTTTCGACCGAAACATGTAGTGATGTGCATGCTCGACGTAGCTAAAACAAGTAGATCCCGTAGTCCTCAAGGCAAGCAGACCTCATGGTCACATGACCGTAACCCCTCCACGACTCGAGACAACCACGCGACGGGACTCAGCGAGAATTTGCAACTTAGCCCGACATTCCATGGTTGTGACGTTGGCGGGAGATGCATGAAGTTCACGACAGAAGGCCGTTTGGAACCAGCATGCTGCCTGGTCGTTTCGTTTGTTTGTAGAGAGAGAGTGGTGAGGGAACTGCTGTGCCGCTGATAGTGCCCGCGCGCTATTAGGGTAGAGGATTTGGCCACCTACTCTCTCAAAGACACCTACGGGGATCTTTTTAACGTCCATCTGGAATTAATGAATCTGGCGAGGGGAACAGGTACACTGCACAGGTACATCACCAGGGTGATAGAAACGAATAAAAGTTTTATATTTGACTTTGTTTTTTGGGAGAGAATGTGCGTGGGAAGCGGAATCAGATGCGTGGGTCACGGAGGGGGCACTGCACGTAACGAGTGTTCACCTCCTGACGACGTGACACGATGGTGCAACACTTCACCACTGGTCGTCCGCCGAAGCAACCGCTGGTCCAGAGCGGGGAAGCACCTGAAACGAGTGTTGGGCCGGACGGAGGGAGATAACCGGCCAACAGCTGCAGTCGTGCGGCAATTCACCTTCAGGCACTCGTGTGAAGGTCGTGAGCTGTTTCGGCGAGGGGTCACCGAGCTCGGCTGGCCCGGGAATCGTCGGGGTAGATATCTCGTCGGTGGGGGAATTAAGAGTTATGCGTCTCGTGTGTTGGAACATGACGGTCGAATTCACGAAAGTGGTACGCTTGGGGGACCCGGAGAAGTCCGTTGGAACGGGACCCGAAGGCGAAGGTGTTGAGAATTGTGAAGCGAACGGTGTTGCACGCTGACCGCCAGGCTCACCCGAGACTATAACCGGTAATGAGGTCTTCGTGTGGAGCCGAAGGTGTTGAGAATTCGGGCGAACGGTGTTCACGGGTACTGACCCCAGGCTCCGCACTGGAAGACTGACAACTCGGAGGGTCATCAGTGGTTAGCCGAAGGTGCGGAAGGTTGGAGGCGGAGCGGTTGTTGACGGCGGACGCGCCGTCTCCGTGGCGGGGACGACGCGACCGGTGATGGGGATCTTAAGGCAGCGATCGCGAGTGGCGGCTTGAACTCGCGTTGTCTCCTCCAAACTGAGCTCGACCTTCGTTGATCCTCGAAGGTTGGCGCAGCTCGGCACACGGGCCGAGAGGTCACAGGATCGACCAGACGACCGTGGCAGGTCTCGCACAGGGAGCAGCAGAGTGCGACGCGCCGCACGCTCAAAATTCGCCGACCGCATTGTTCATTCTGATCCCATGAAAATCCCGCAACATGGAGGTTCCACGTGGGCAATTTTCACCTCTTGAGAGCCGATGCCGCGATTAACTGAGGTAAAAAACATAATACGTAGCGCGTTCGCTAACATGTACAGAGAACGATGGAATAGATCTGGAAGGAGAAAATAAAAATTGTTTATTCCACGAACTGTATGTGGTGATTCCGATTAACTTCATTATGAGAGAGAGAGAAACCTCTTTCACTGAGAGATGGGTGAAATGGCCGCCTCTTCATTGGTCAAGTGGACTCGGCACGTGACATCGCTATGACGTCATCACGGCCGCGACGAATTCCCCACGAATTCCCTCCTGTTGAGTCATCGATGCGACTTCCAGGAGTCGTTCGAGTAGTTGTACAGTAGCGTTATTTCGGTACAATAACAACCCTGACTCTTTCGGTAATTTAATTGCAGTTGACGGTGCAGGTATGCGCGCATGGTCGCGTGAGCGCGTCGCCGCGGTCCCGATGCTTGGAACTACCCGAAGGAGCTGACGCACAGGTGAGGCGGCTTCTTGGAATTCGCCAAAGGGAGAAGGCGTACTCAGTAGTCAGCAGTACGTGCGGTGGTGCCATCGGTTGAGTAATAACTGTTGTTTTTTGTCGGTTTCGTTTTCCCCGTCTCGGGTGAGAGGACCTTGTCGTACGGAGTGAGAGACGTGTAAATATAACTACGTGCGGGAGCATCAATTAAAACCGGGAGACCGAAATAGTCGTGGTAAGAATAATGTGTTTACAATTTCATGGCGAAAAAATCCGAACTTTTACAAAAACAATTAGAATATTCATTGGCAAAGGAAATTGATTGGATGGTTTATTATATATTTTTTTTATGATACCTGTATTGCTGTGTGTGGCATTGGCGCCGGGAGTGCAGCTGGGGGAGTAGATTACAGTAATGCTGGGACGAGGTAGAGTGTCTGACGCTTGGAAGGGATGAGCAGGCTGAGTCCACGACCACGCTGGTATGACACGACGGCATGGGGTCATTGAGTGTGCAGCCCCACTAGGGTGGATATGAACGAAGACAGGCTAGAGTCACGCACACCGATGGTATGAGCACAGCGACAGGCGAGGATCAGCCTCACCTGGTATAGACAAGACAAAGGCTGAGTCAACCCGCTAACCTGGTATGGTTCACAGACGAAGCTGAGAGGGCTGAGCCAACAGCACTTGGTATGACAGACAGGGACTGAGTCAACCGCCGCCACCTGGTATGAACAGACAGGCTGAGTCAACCCACTTGGTATTGA